>PVJD01006833.1:0-92539 GCA_004026545.1 Mormoops blainvillei
GGCCGGTAGCCATGACTCAGCGTTCTGGTCGCCATGACTCAGCGGTCTCCTCACCAGAAACGGCGTTCTGGTCGCCGTGATAGCTTTCTCACGCATGACTCTGTGTTCTCAGCAGCTAGACTCAGCGTCTCATTGCCATGACTCTGCGGCCGTAGAAAGGAAACAGCGTTCTGGTCGCCGTGACTCAGCGTCACGTCGCTGTCACTTACCATCTCGTCAATTCTGCGCATTCACAACAAAATGACTCCGCATTCCATCCCCATGACTCAGTGTTTACATAATCAGGACTCAGCATTCATGTTTATATGCCTCAGAATCCCCATCCCGTGACTCAGCATTCTGGCCCACGTGGCTGAGCATTCACGTCACCGTGACTCAGCATTCTTGTTGCCATAACTCCGCATTCACGTTGCCATAACTCCGCATTCACGACATCATGTCTCCATGTTCCCAGCAACATGACTCCGCATTCCATCCCCATGACTCGGTAATCTCATCATCGTGACTTGACATTCACGTCGCCATGACTCAGGATTTTTACCTCCGTGACTCAGCGTGGGACCTGCAGTCACAGGAGGGCTGCGGGGAGGGACCTGGGACGGGGAGGGCACTCTCCGGGTGTCCCTTCTCCTGCAGTGGACCCAGGGGAGCTTAGTCTAAGCAAACGCACCGCGATGCTGTGGATGTAGATTCCAGTTCAATCTGCTAGGGCGCTTGTGATGTGGTGCAGTGCAGTTGGGATGGGAGCTCCCCACCTCCCTCATCCCACAGACTGTTCTACAACATTGCCCCTCCCCCACCCACTTCTCCAGGCCTGGGAGCTGGGCTGGCTTGGGACTCAGGTGACAGAGCCATGTGCCTCCAAGGCTCGTAGATCATAGGTTGTGGCCCCTGCCTCTTGAGTCCTCGCTTGCAGAGCAGTGGCCAATCGAAGTGGTCAGTACTAAGACCCACAGTGGATGCTCCAGGGGCCCTCCCTGGTCTCCCTCACCTGCCGGTGCACCCGGCACCTCTCTTTGGAGCCCCTCCTTCCTCCTCCGCAAAATGGGGGCCACACTGCTAGGCTGTCGGGAGGAGAGAAAGGGTCCTGCAGTAACACACCGTCCCAGCTGGGCTCCGCCGGGGGAGGTGGAGCCAGAAACCAGCTCAGTGGGGTGGTTCTGGGAAGTCCCGCCACCTGCACAGGTGCCTCGGCAGGGCCCGGGCCTACTCCAGGGCCTGGACCCTGAGCCCAGCACGGCCTACTGGGGCACAGGCTTCCCCTTCCTGAAGGAGGAGGCAGTGCAGGGCTGAGCCCCCCACCCAGTCCCCGGAGTCCCCGGCCTGCAGCATCCCCCCAGCAGTGCCCACCGGGCACACTCCAGGCTCAGGTGCCCCTGCCCAGAAACGCCCCTCCCCAGCCCCTGCTCCTCACACTTCCAGGCTTCGCGCAAGGTGCTCCCTCTGGGAGAGCCCCGGATCGGCGCTGCACCTGACCCTCTATGGATCCTTTGCCTTCCTGACTCCTGGTGTCCCCCACCCGTGCCCAAGGGGTTTTCGGCGGCAAAGTCACTGTTACATCAGCTTCTCCCGCAGGGCTGTGAGGGCCCCTTTAGGGTCCCGGCACCAGTTTCTGCAGCCCTGTCTTCCGCTAAGCCTAGTATACACAGACACTCGGTAAGTGCTTGCCGAACTAGGTGGGCTTTCCTGGGCAGACAGGCCCCCCCGCCTGCACACCCGGTAGCAGCCTTGGTACTGGTGCTCTGCCCGAATGACACGAAGGCCCAACAGTTAGAGAGCCGTCCTCTGCCCCTGCACCCCACAGCTGTGCAATAGCAAGCGCTGCCTGCAAGGCAAGGAGCGCCCCATCCCTGGAGCCGTGCAAGTCACGGCTGGGAGCAGGTGAGGCCATTTAGGCTGCCTTGTCTCTGGGTTTTTCTGCAGGGGCATGGACAGCGCCCCAGGGCACAGCCCCTGCGGTGGGGCCCTGCCCGTGGGGGTGGGGTTCCAGCTGCCTCGTGTCCTGGCAGGCAGCTTGGAGCAGGCCCAGCAGCTCCTGGGGACCAGCAGCCTCCCCGTCCCTCCCAGCTCTTTGCCGAAGCGGTGCCTCTTCCTTTCCCAGCCAGGCCACCAGGGTTTAGGGAACAAGAGTGTGGCCCAGACAGACAAGGGCTCATAAACCTGGCCACCTGTCACCCAGCAGCCCTGCCCCAGCCCGGTCCTGGCTGCAAGTCCGTCCCACCCTGTCCTGGCACAGGCTGGTGCCTCCTGTCCCAGGTGACAGTGCTTACAAAGCTACCGAGGAGCAGACTGTCACTCAGGGTGACCTCACGTCAGAGCCTTGGTGGTAGGGGATGCTGCTGGCGTCCTGTGAAGGTCCTGGGCTTGGAGACATTGGCTCTGCAGGCCCTCGAAGGCCGGTCCTGGGGGCTGCACACCTGCAACCTGCCCCCCACTGGCCCCTCAGAGAGGAGCTGGGTGGACATGGGCGGTGGGTTTGGGAAAGGCCCACAGGCCTCGTACGGTGGGGCCCCGAGCAGGGAGCCTCAGAGCATGGGAGAGGCCGGTTTCTCCCTTCGGAGTTGGGCTGGGTGCCCAAGCCCCAGGAGTCCCTGTTCTGATGGGGAGCCTGAGGCAGAGGGTGGAGACTGGCCAGGAGGGGCAGGCCGGTCACAGTGATATGTTCTCCCCAGCAGCTTGGGGGCGCCCCAAGCCCTAGGCCCGGACACCTGCCCCCCAGGCGGCACCCGGCCTGCTCCCTGCACGGACTCGACCCCACATTCCACACACGCCTGTCACTTTAAGCCGCCTAGCTGTCCCTTGCAAACTGCTTGTTCCACATTCTCGGGGTGGCGGGGTGGGTGGGGTGCTGGCACGCCCTCCCGGAGGCCTACAAGGCGCAGGGCGGGACGGTGGGCCCAGGCAGGGAGCTGGGGCCTCGCTGCCGCCGTCCTCATGGCCCCGCTGCTCCTGGGGCTCCTGGGGCTCCTGGGGCTCCTGGGGGTCTGGGTGCTGCTCCGCGCCCACATCGCCCCCACGGCCGCACACTGGCCCCCTGGGCCACGCCCGCTGCCCCTCGTCGGGAACCTGCCCCTGCTGCGGCTGGCCCAGCAGGAGCGCTCGCTGATGGAGGTGAGCGGACAGGCGTCCTGCAGCTGCTGTGGCACCCGTCCCCGCCTGGGGAAGCAGAGCCCCCATTTTCCAGGACCCCTGTGGGTTAGGAGGCTCAAGGTCCAGCTGGGCACTGGCCTGGCGGGGGACCCGCCGGACCCAAGTGCCTGCCCTGTCTTGGGGAAGAGAAAGATACCCCCCGGGCACTGAAGAAGACGGGCCATCAGAGGAGCAGAGAGCCAGGAGGGCTTCTTGGAAGAGGCAGCATTTGAAGGGACCTTGAAGAAGGGCCAGGTTTGGGGCCGCAGCAGGGAGGGGACGGGCACTTCAGGGAGCGGCACCAGACAGCCAGACCAGCACAAGGTGTTGTCTGCCGCCTGTGCCCACCAGAGGGGCAGCTAGGTGCCGCTGGCTGGCCAGGGCTCCTCCTGCCTGGAGGGTGGGGAGGCGGGGCTACTGGTCACCCACAAAGTGGCCTGGACTGAAGCGGCCGCGCCCCCAGGCTGCAGGCCCTGGTTTCTCGGTCCAGGGGCCGCAATGCAGCGAGCTGGGGGCAGAGCAGACAGGGACTGGGGCAGTGGCCGACAGCCGAGGGCCGGGCCCGGCTGTAGTGGGAGGCGAGAGCTCTCCTCCCCTCGGGCAGGGACACTGTGGGGACATAAGGGACAGTGCTTGCTGGCGCCACCGTTCTGGGCTGCAACTCCGGCCAGGCAGGCCTGGGAGGGCCTGGGCCTGGCGGTCTGGGGGCTTCCAGCACAGCCAGCTCCGGCACACAGCCCTCCCGCCCTGGGGCCTGCCTGGGGCTAAAGAAAGCCCCTTGGAGTGTTTTCCCTGAAAAGAAACCGCCCGAAAGCCACACCCCCACCTTCCTCGAGGGGCGGGGAGGGCCCGGTGGGATCCGGCTGGACACCGGCCCCAGACCCTCCTCTAGCTCCGGGCCTTTGCTCCCGGCCTTTGCTCCCTTGACCTCCCTTCCCGCCTGTGCCCCCGCCCAGCACAGCGCAGCCCGAGGTGCTGGGGGGCCCCGGGTGATCCCTACCCATCCCACCAGCTCTCAGAACAGTACGGGCCAGTGTTCACTGTCCACTTGGGTCGCCAGAAGACAGTGGTGCTGACCGGCTACGAGGCCGTGAGGGAGGCCCTGGTGGGCACGGGGCAGGGGCTGGCTGACCGACCCCCCATCGCCATTTTCCAGCTCATCCAGGGAGGCAGGGGTAGGTTTGTGGCCGGGGAGCCCGTCCCAGCAGGCGAGGAGGGGCTGCCACGGCTCTGCTCCGGGGGGGGCACTGCAGGGGGATGGTGCGCGGGGGACCACAGCACCTCTGGAGGGGACGAGGCCGGCTGAGTCCAGATCCGGGGGGGGCATGGGCTGGGGACCCAGTGAGCGGCCCGCCTGCATGTCCAGGGCTCACCCCCTCCCGTGTCGGCCACAGGCATCTTCTTCTCCTCTGGGGCACTCTGGAAGGCCGCCCGCCAGCTCACCGTGCGCACCCTCCAAGGCCTGGGTGTGGGCAGGGGGCCTGTGGCCAACAAGATCCTGCAGGAGCTGAGCTGCCTCACGGGGCAGCTGGAGCAATACAGAGGTGAGTGGGGGCCTGGGACGTCCCCTTCCCTGGAGCCCTCCCCACTGAAGCCTGTCGCCTGTCTCCCTGCCCCCCCAGGCCAGCCCTTCCCCCTGGCCCTGCTTGGCTGGGCTCCCTCCAACATCACCTTCACGCTCCTCTTCGGCCGGCGGTTTGACTACCAGGACCCCGTGTTTGTGTCCCTGCTGCGCCTCATCGACGAGGTCATGGTCCTCCTGGGGACCCCTGGGCTGCAGGTGAGAGGTCACTGCTCCCCGGCCTTGGGCCCTGGGGTGGGGGCAGGGAGCTGGGTGCCACCTGAGACAGGTGGGAGGGGGCCCAGTGGTCACGCCAGGAGTGAGCACAGGCCTCAGACTGGCCCTGCTGCCCACACTGCTGGGCTGTGCTGGCCGCGGTCAGTCCCTGTGCAGTCTGGGTAGGGAGGGGCCTCGAGCAGGGGTCCTCCCCTCCCCTCCGGGCACCACCCAGGGATCCCTGACACTGGTCCTGCGGAGTCATAGGTGTCGCCAGAGTCCCCGATTCTCAGGACGCCCAGGGTCGTGTGCATTTCACTATTTCCTCAAACCCAGAACATCCACGTCGGCAGAGGTCAGCCCCGTTTCTGACCGTGACTCACTGAGCCAAGAGGTCAGGCATGCGGCAGGGGCTAGGGCAGCGGCGCTGTTCCTGGGCAGGCGGACCCAGCCCCCTCGGAAGGCCATGCTGGCCAGGGAGCCTTGGGGACAGAGGCTCTGGGCCCCACGCCGTGCAGGTGCAGCCCGTCAGGCATCTACTGAGCCCCGACTGTGTGCTGGCCAGCTGGCCCCATCACAGGTTGGGGCCGAGGAGTGGGAGCCACGGCTGAAGGTGGCAGAGTCCACTCTCTCTCTCTCAGTCGCTTGCAGTGGACTTGGCTCTCCCCACAGCGGCACTGCTCCGCCTCCCACCAGCTTGGGCGGGTGGAGAGCAGGGTGTGACGGCAGCCGCCTGCTGCGACCTGCAGGAACTCCCAGGTGTGCTGCCTGTCACCAAGCCCTTCTGTGCTGCTCTGGGAGGAGTCCAGGCCGCTGGTCCCACAAGGTGGGACTGTGGGGCCCCGCGCCCGGTGCCGTGTGCCTGGTGCCCTCTTGTGGCCGCGGGTGGCATCAACCCCGCATCAGCCGGGACCAGGGCACACAGCTCCTGAAGGATTGAGGGGTGGGGCTGAGGGGCCTGAGCTCTCACCGCCACACTCTTTTGCCCTCCGCTCCCAGCTGTTCAACATGTTCCCCCGTCTCGGGGCCCTCCTCCAGCTTCACCGGCCGGTCCTGAGAAAGATCGAGGAGGTGCGTGCCATCCTGCGGGCCCTCCTGGCGGGGCACCGGGCATCCTCGCCCAGGGGAGGCCCTGTGCGCAGCTACGTGGATGCCCTGACCCAGCGAGGCCAGGTGTGGATGAGACCCCCCCCACCCCTAAGAGGTCCGGGGGTGTCTGGGGTGCCCACTGCAGGACGGACCCATCTGGTCCCCATTCGGATCCTCACCGAGGGCCTGTCTGAGCCTCAGTCTCCCTACCTGTGAAATGGGGGTTTGTGGTGCCTGCTTGGGGGGTGCGGCCAGGAAGATGCCTAAGCCAGGGCGCGGCAGGAGCTCCATGGAGCCTGGCTCAGTCCCTCCGAAGCCTGTCTGCTTCCCCTTTTCTTGAGCTCAGGGCCTGGTGGGGGACCCGTGGGCGCAGCCTCCCACTCAGCCCTGCCCTGCCCACCTCTGCAGGGGAGAGACCCCGAGGGCTTGTTTGCCGAGGACAACGTGGTGGCCTGTGTCCTGGACATGATCATGGCCGGCACGGAGACCACCTCAGCCACGCTGCAGTGGGCTGCCCTCCTGATGGGCCAGCACCCAAGTGTGCAGAGTGAGTGTGGAGGGCGGTTGTGCTGGCCATGCCACTGGCCTGTCCCAGCACCCAGTGGGTGGGGGTCCCCCAGGGCCCGGGGGGTGGAGGCTCCCAGGGATGCCGGTTCCTACCCTCTTGCCGCAGGTCGAGTGCAGGAGGAGCTGGACCGTGTCCTGGGGCCCGGGCGGCCTCCCCGGCCTGAGGACCAACGGTTGCTGCCCTACACCAATGCTGTGCTGCACGAGATCCAGAGATTCATCTCCCTCCTGCCCCACGTGCCACGCTGCACGGCCACTGACACCCGGCTGGGCGGCTACCTGCTCCCCAAGGTGGGGCAGCCAGGCCTTGCCCACAGCCCCAGGCCCGGCCCTGACCCTCATGCACCCTTTCCTCACAGCCTGGGGGCAGGGGACCCTGAGGCGCCTGATGCCAAGGCTCCCGTGGGGAGGCGGGGGAGGGACTTCAGAGCAGCAGACCTGGGTCCTTGCTGCGTGGGCCAGAGGTCACTCGGCCGCTGGTGCCAGCAGGGGCTGCATCAGGGAAGTGGCACTCCGTCCTTGACTAGGCCTCCACCAGGCAGGGGCCGAGAGCCTCTGGTCATCTTCCCGACCTGCCAGGGGAACCCCCGGGGACCTTCTCTCATGCTCCAGTCTGGGGCCAGCCCTGGTGGACAGGGCACCACAGCCCCGCCCACCTGCTGCCCCACCTGCAGGGCACACCCGTGGTCGCCCTGCTGAGCTCCGTGCTCCTGGACAAGACACAGTGGGAGACCCCCCACCAGTTCAACCCGGGACACTTTCTGGATGCCGACGGACACTTCGTGAAGCGAGAGGCCTTCCTGCCTTTCTCTGCAGGTGTGGCAGCCCTTGGACTGGCAGCTCTGGGGTCTCACCCCTTCCAGGCAGCTTGGTCACTCCGGTCCTTGGGGACTCGGGCTTGTCCCTAGCTGCCATCCCCACTCCCACCTGCTCAGAGCTGACCCAAGTCCCCATCACTGCAGCCCTGCTCTCAGGTCACCCTCCCTGTGGCCCCCAGCCCTGTGCCTCGGTTTCCACACAGGCCGCCGTGTCTGCGTGGGGGAGAACCTGGCCAGGACGGAGTTGTTCCTGCTGTTCGCCGGCCTCCTCCAGAGGTTCCGCCTGCTGCCCCCACCTGGACTCAGCCCCGAGGACCTGGACACCGTGCCCGCCCCCGCCTTCACCATGCGGCCGCCCGCCCAAGTCCTGTGCGCAGTGCCCAGGCCCCAGGGGCGCTGACCCAGGGGGTCTGGCTTGTGCTAGGACGAACGCCCCGGGCCTGGGGAGGGTGTGTGTCACTGCCCTGGTGACACAGTCCCTCACCAGGCCCCTCGCCGCACCACAGCCCCTACTGGGTCCCCACGGCCCAGTGGTGCAGCCTCCCCTTCTCAAAGTCTGTCTGGCCCATGAAACCCTTGCCTCTACCACCCTGGGCCTCACACTGAGCCCGATTCTGTGACCTCTCACCTCATTTCCCCCATGGAGAAAACAGCCCAGCGAGGAACTGGGGGCTCCGCACGGCGCAGCCAGGTCCCGAACTAGGCAGCACCAAGGCGCTCTCTCGAGCATGAGAACGACTTAATAAACATGAGAGAAGGCAGCCGTCAAGCTTCATCTCACTCGTCAACGTGGGACCCGAGATGTGGGGTGCCTGCCGACCACAGATGGGACTTGCCCACGCCCCGTCCGCAGAACTGCATGTGGCCTGGTCCCCATGGCCTTGCCTTATGGGTGGGGAGGGGGGCACACGGGTTAAATACAGGACCGAGGTGGTGGCCAGATGGGCTCTCTGAACGTTGGTGCTCAGCGCCCCCGCCTCCAGGTCTCGAGGCCGGGCCATTGAGGCTGGAGGGTGGCTCTGCCCGGTCTGCCTTCGGCCCCAGCGCCCGCCCCAGCCACACCGTGGGCGCCTCCTCATCCTCGAAAGCCAGGACCGCTCGGCCCCCAAGCTGCGAGCGAGCTCTCTAGGGCACACGCAGGCTGTGACCTCAGCTCCCAGGACTCCTGGGGAGACATAGCTCTGCCAGTGGAGAGACAGCAGGGCTGCTGCCAGCTGCCCGCAGGGGCACATGAGGGGCTGCAGTGACATCCCAGCAGGGGGACCCGGTGGTGTCTCAGTCCAGAAGTGCCTCTGGCTCTCTACCTGGTGTGTGCGCACCTGTCTGCCCGTGTATGTGTGTATGTGAACATGGGCGTGCCTGCCAGCATGGGTGTGAGGGCAGGGTCCCAACTGCACAGTGGGCCAGGGCCAGGCCTCCTGAGTGGCAGCACAGCACAGGTGGGGTGCCAGCAAGACCTGGTGTCGGATGGGGAGGCATGCTGTGACCCTCAGAGACCAGGGCTCTGTGTTGCAGATGAGTAGAGGCCAAGGCCCCATGCGACCAGCAAGGGTCCTGCCTACCCAGACCCCTTGGGATGTGTGGGCCCCTCCAGGGCTGGGTCACCCCCCCTCAGGATCCTACCCTTGCCACTGGCAGGGCACCAGCCAGGTTGGCAAGCTGCTGAGGCCACGATGCCCCCAGAGGCTACCTGGGGGCCCGGCCAGGCTCAGGATGTGCACAGAGAGGCCCGGGTCTGACTCTGGAACGAAGGGTGCATGACGGTCCCAGTGCCCGACTCAGGTTAGCATGGCCATTATTTTTGAAATTTTTTAGATTTTACTTATTTTTAGAGAGAGAGAAAGAGGAAGGGACAGAGAGACAGAGAAACAGAGAGAGACAGACAGACACATCAGTGTGGGGGAGACACATGGACCAGTTGCCTCTGGTGTGCCCCGCAACCAAGGACCTGGCCCGCAATCCAGGCGTGTGCCCTGATGGGGAATCAAACCGGCGACCCTTTGGTGCACAGGCCGGCATTCAGTCCACTGAGCCACGCCGGCCAGGGCAGCATTGTAATTAAAAGTTTTTTTTTTGGTTTATTAACGTTAGGGAGAGGAAGGGAGAAAGACAGAAACAGTGATTTGTTGCTCCACCTGCTGCTGCATTCATGGGTCGATTCTGGTCTGCCCTGACTGGGGATGGAACCTGTAACCTTGGCATGTTGGGATGGAGCTCTGAAGGGCTGAGCCGCCCGGCCAGGGCAGCACTGCCATGAACAATGCCACCAGGTCACACCATGCAGTTCGGTGCTCTGGTGTCCACTGTGCCCCCACGACTAGGTACACGGACCAGATGCGTGAGCCACGCTCAGGGGAACGGCTCACCTCTGCTGCTGCCCGGTCCGCAGCCACTGGGGGCTTGCTGTCACCTGAGCACCCCACCACGTGACTGTGACGCAAAGGCAAGTGTCCTGATCGTCAGGTGGCCACTGCATCCTCTGCCAAAGTCACAGGGACCTGCTTCTGCCTCCTCCCATGCCACTTGCTGACCATGTTCGGCGGGGGTGGGGAGGTCGTAGGCCTGGCGCCAAGTGTTGGACGGACCACACGCCCACCACCCTGCCCCTCCAGGGCCTTCAAGGGCTGCTGCATGGAGGCGACCCAGGCCCCACTGCCCACGGCTGCTCCCACTTGCCCCAAACACAGCCTCTGACACTCGGCCCTGTGACTCCGGGGAGTTCGATGCCTGCCCTCCTCTGGGGACAAAGGAGCAGGTCCCATCTTTGTGCGGACGGACTGTGGGCGTGTTTCCGGCTGGGGCAGCCATGGGAGGCTGCGCCGTGGTCCCCGCCGCCACCTGCAAATGGTTGCCCCACAGAGGAGGGGCTGGCCAGCAGCTCTGCGGGTGCACCCTGGGGAGGCCATGGCTGTGGGCAGCCTCATGGCCGGCGCGCCCCTCTCAGGAAGGCCCCTTCCCAGCCTGCGCGCGAGGGAGGACGAGATACGCGGGGCAAGGGCCAGGCCGGCAGGGCCACTTTTATTGGAAACACACCCAGTTTTCCCGGCAGCCTGGTCGTGGGACCATGGCTTGGCCTGAGGAGGGCCGAGCAGTGGACAGCACAGCCCAGCCGGCTTGGTGAGGGTGGACAGCACGGCCCAGCCGGCTTGGTGAGGGCAGGCTGGTGGTCAGGGGACATGTGGCCTGCACGGGAGGGGCCACCAGACCGATGTGTGGGCCCCAAGCCAGGGATGCCCCCCACAGCCCAACACGGGTGGACCACCACTGGTGGGAAGCAGGCTTTGGCTGGTCTCTTAAGTCCCCTGGTAGAAAAATAGACATTTCTCTCAAAAAGCACCTTCCTGGGGCCCGAGGGCAGCTGGAAGCGGGCCTGTGTCCCCAGGCTGCTGTACGGGGCTGCGTCCGTGTAAGGGGTCCAAGCCTGTCATCAGCTGTCAGCAGCTCTGGCAAGGAGGGGCAGCAGTGGGCAGTCCTTCCAGGGGTCTGGTGCCGGGAGGAAGGGGTCCAGCACCCAGAGACCCCAGGCCTGCTGGTGACCCAGCTATCCCTGCCGGCTGGAGGCGGTCCACAGCTGGGCCATCCTAGCTGGCAGGGGTCCCAGCGGCTGTGGCCCCTAGGAGAGCAGCTGCAGCACCTGCCGGATGCGCCGGGTCTTCGCCCGCAGGGGGTGGCCTGGGTCGTCAGCGCCCCCCTCGTCTAGCTCTCGCATCAGGGCTTCAGCCTTCTGCACGGTCAGTTCACGGGCCTGGCCCTTCAGCCCCTCCAGGTAGGCCAGCAGGGTGGGGAAGTGCTCGTCAGGGACCTGGAAGGGGGCGGCAAGGGCTTCTCAACAGGCAGGTGGGGGGCCTGGGGTGGACACTGAGCCTGGAGGACCAGGTGCTTGTGAGTGGCAGGGTCCTGGCCTGCAGCTAGAGCCTCAGGAGGGGACTGTCCAGCCCACAGTGTCCTCACGCGAGGGACTGCGGGTCCTGGGTGGCCAGGCAGCATCTGCAAGGAGCCCATGCCATGCCTGCTCCCACGCTGTCCCCTGGGCTGGGGGCAGGCAATACTTTAGCCCCGGGCCACCGCCCGCATTCAGGAGGCTGGCACCGTGAAATGCCGATAAGTCAACACTGAGCAGGTGTGTTTGAAGGCAAAGAATTGAGGAAAAGGTAACAGTACAACCTTTGGGTGGTGAAAAAGAGTGACAACCGACTGGGCAGGTCCTAGACCCGAGGCCAAGAACAGCCGTGCAGTCACCTCAGGAAGTGAGGAGAGACAAGAGGCCGGGAGTCCGTTTCAGACTCGGTTAGCGTCTCACACGCCTCGGTTTCAGAACCTGCCACCAAGTTACAGCAACAAAGACTGGCGGCCAAGCATAAGGATGGACGGACAGACGGAGACAGACAGACCATGGAACAGAGGACCCAGAGACAAACCAACTAATTTCCCGCAAGCTAACAAGGCCACTTAGTTGGGAGACAATCTTCCTTGGAGCAACTGCACATCCGCACGTGAAAACGTGACGCTGCAGCCGCTTCACTCCGCGTTAGTCAGCCCTCGGAGAGCCGTGACGACACACTGTTCGCACACAGGGAAGCTCCGGGGGCGGGGGGCGGGCGGAGGTGGAAGAGCGTTACAGGGGATAAATGCGGATGGAAAAATAATACAATAAAAATAGACTAGTGATACAAAAACATCTTTAAGAACTTGGAGAAGGCAATGATTTCTTAGATACGACTCCAGAAGCAACTTAAAAACTAGACAAATTAGGCTTCAACAAAGTTAAAAACTTGAAACAGTGAACACTACGGTGTATGAACTACGTCTCAGTGTAAAACACTGAGCAGCGGGGTCTGCAGGTCCTGGGCCCACGAGGCGCTGCCAGTGACGGCCGCTTACCCCAGGCTCTGGGCGCAGGGAGGGGAGGGGAGTCCAAGAGTCTGCCTCCCACCCCATTTCTGCCTTAACTGGGTGCCAGGGGCAGGGGGAAGGAGGCAGCACGGCCTGTGGGGCCCCGTCCCGCCAGCACACACACCTTGTCGCTGTCATACATGTGCAGCAGGAGCCAGGTCTGCCGCGTCTTCTGAAACCTCCAGTCCTGGGGCTTCTGGGCCCAGCTGGCAAGGCAAGGACACAATGTCACCAGGATCACCAGGCAGAAGGAGCTGGAGGGTCTGAAGGCACTGCCTGGCCTGGGTGGCCTCTTTTTGGCCAGGGGTGGGGGAGAGTGTCTGCTGGGGTCCTGGGGGGCCCTTCCCAGCCCAAAGGTACAGATGTGGAGCAGAGGGGTTCGGGGCCTGGGTGGAGGACACGTCACCCCACGCTCCTACTGGGGGCCCCCAGCTAAGCCAGACAGAAGGGCCAGAGGGCCCGGGGCATTTCCTGCCAGCTCGACACCTTGGTTTTATGTACTGAAGTGATGAGCCCGAGCCGCACACAGCGGGGGACAGAGAATGCCTGGAGGAGCCAGGAGCCCTGGCCCTGAGGGCGACGTGGTCTGGCTGTTTAGATGTTAGTGTCACAGAACGCAGCCCTGGCCGTGCCAGCCCTGCGCTCAGGACAGCGCCTGGGCTCACCCGCCCGAGGTGGAGCCCACAGGGAAGAGAGGAAAGAGGAAGAAGTGGAAACCAGGTGGCGTCTGTGCAGGAAACGTGTCAGGGCAGGTGGTGCTCTGGCCAGGAGAGCAGGGTTGGGGTCTTTGAAGGGACACCTGGACACTCACTGGGACAGAGACCCCTGGGGTCAGGGGAGGTCTGCGTGTCTGGGACTCAGGGGCACTGATGGCCAGGGGAGCTGGGGGGAGGGTGTGCGCCCGCTATTCCAGCGGTAGATTCCCGGCCTCCACTTGGACGTGTGCAGAGGTCCAGCTGGTCCCCGCTGCACACGTCTCATGAGGGGCGGAGCATCACTCAAGCGCATACCTGGTCAGCTCGGGGCCACAGGCACCCACGTGGCCACCACAGAGCAGGCTCTGGGTCAGAGCAGGCCACCACGGCTTCCCCAGGGCTCTGGCCTCAATTCCCACCTGGGCTCTGCCATGTATCAGCGTGGCCCTGGGTGACGCCTGCTCTGCCCCCTCCCACTGTCCTCGAGTGTCCTCCCAGGCTTCTGGCAGCGGCTCCTGCTTTCAATCACCCAGAGATCTGAATAGGGGCTGGGGTGCACGTGCAGCCTGCCATGGCGATGACAACTCCCCGCCACCCCCTCTCCTGGCCCCACTGTGGAACATGTCACCTCACTGAGGGACAGAAGGCAGGCCGCCTCTGGTGCCTGCAGCAGGCCCGCAGGATCAGCCTGGGCCTCAGGCTGAGGGCATGGAGTGGCCTCGTGCCTCTGACCCCTGTGCAGCGTCACCTCTCAGTTGGTCCACTGTTCTGCCTAAAAGCTGACCTGGCCCACAGCCAGTGCCCAGCAGGTGGGGGTCTGGTCATAACCCCTCCGTGAGAGTGAGCCCCCGACCCGGGGGCAGGGGCTGCCTCAGGTCCCACCCACCTCTATCTGGCCTGACTGGCAAACTGTGGCTTCCTCAGGCCAAGGAAGGACACCATGGAGCTTCTCTGGGAGAAGGGGCAACTTAACTGGAGATGTATTTCCCCTAGAGGAATCATCAGTTCTAATGGAAAAATGCCAACCTCCCGCCCCTCACGGGGACGGATAGCACGGAGAGGAAACACCCAGCACTGCCCATGGTCCCCCGCAACCCCCCCTGCAGATGCTGCTGTGCTGCGGAGGGTCTGCAGGACCCCAGCGGTGCTCCCGACCTGTGCGGATCTCAAGGCACCTGAGGCCCCGAGATGACACTGGGAAGTGACGCAAAACCCGCCGTCCCAGGAGATCCAGATTTCAATCAGGTTCCCGAAGCCTGAGCCCCTCCCAGGGCTCCAGAGACCTGGGGCGCAGCCTGGCCAGTCCCCGGCCAGTCGCTGTGGCCTCTCACCCGAGGAGGTAGTCCAGGGCCAGCTGGGCGCCAGAGTGCGGGGCCTGCGGGGGCTGGGCTGGGGCCGCGCCTGCCTCCCGCTGCCGCTTCCGCTCCTCTTTCCTCCGCTCCTTCTTCAGCTTCCTCTCCAACACCCTCTTCTCCTCCGGGGTCGGCTCCGGGTCTGAGCGCCTGCCTCCCCCCTGAAAGGCAAGGGGATCTGCCTGTTACAGCCTCCAGAAGCCCTGCCCTTGCCCCATGACCCCCGAGCGCAGACGGAGGGAGGGGCTGCGCAGTGTTCTATGCTCCAGGGACCCTGGGGCACAGCGCCACTGAAACTCTGAGCCACCCCAGCATCTGTCCAAGTTGGGGGACTGCAGGCCCAGTGCCCTGGGGCTCCGTGAGGAGCCCCCGACCCCCAGGCTTTCGGAGCCCTGGCTGTTCCCTGCCCCCTTCAGGGTGCGGAGGTCTGGCAGAGAGCCGGCACGGCCAGTGTTTCCGGAACTTCCTGCACAAGCGCCACTGGGACGGAGCGCAGCAGGGGGTGCTGCGCCCATCCTTCCCTGGGCTGGGGGGCTGGCAGGCTGGGAGTGGGGAGGGCTGAGTGGTCGCTGGCTCTTCTCGGACCCATGAGTCTGTGGTCACCCCATGTGACCTTCCCCCAGCCACCTCACCAGGAAAGCACAGACACCTGCCCCCTCAGCTAACCAACCAAACAAGAGCTCCACTTGCGGGGGGCACTGTGGGGTGACTCCATACACGTCAGCTTCAGGGAAAGACGGCCCCCCAGTGTGTCCACTCTGGTTCAGGCACCAGGCCTCTGGCCCCAGGCTCCCTGGAAGGGCACGTGCCCCTCTTCCCACACAGCCCAGCATAAAATGCCAATCCCCTGACCTCTGTGGTCCCACCCAGCACACCCCTTCTGGAATCCTGTAAAACAAAGAAACCCCCAGTTCTGCCCAGCTGCCCTCCCTCCTCCTTGAAAACCAGCCGGACTGGACCAGCATCAGGGCCGCGTGGGGTAGCAGCCCTGACAGGAAACACATGCGACCTTCCCCAACTCTTGGTGCAGGGCGCACCAGCCCCCACCCGGGGGAGCTTCCAGAAGGGGGCCTTGGGACGCAAAGTGGCCATGGCTCCCGCACTTGCCATGCACGCAGACAGCAGGACTGCGGCCAGAGGAGCCTGGGGTGGGAGGGGAGAGCACACAAGGGTTTGTGGACACTTGTGCCGGAGGCGGCGCCGAGGGCCAGGACAGGAACTGGACGCCCATGGCTTCCAGCCGGGCCGTGGTTGGGGGCAGACAGACAAAACGCCCTGCAACCAACAGGCGACGCCCTGCTGCCTAGCTGAGGACCCCACGGAAGCTGGGGCTGCACAGGGTGGCCTGGGCTCCGTCAACACTGACTCCAAGGGAGGCAGGCAGGTTGGGAGTCTGGGGCAGGGGACACCTCCCCAGGGTCCCAGCTGTCCCAGGACATGTCCCTGCCACCGGTTGTGACCTTGCGGGGCACTGTGCTGGCTGCGGCTAGGAGGCCGAAGGGGCCCGGTCAGGTCTCAAGAGGAGGGTCCCCGCCTGCTCCGAGGACGCCCTGTGCACAGGCAGGCCACCGGAGGGACGGGGAAATGATGCTGCCTGGTATGGGCCTGGGTAGACCTCACTGGCCTGGTCTTCACTGCCGTGTCCACCCCACAGACCCCTACAGGTGGGCCCGTTCTCCAGGGGAGCTTGGGGGTGAGCAGCGGGAAGGAGGTGGACACGCAGGGCAGGAGGGCAGGGTCTCCCATCCTAAGCTCTCCCTCCCAGCCTTGGGGGACACCCAGTTTGTGACTCACTCTCTCCCCACTGGGAGGCCCGAGTGCCACAGACACATGCAGCACAAAGGGGGTCCAGGGCTGGCACCCACACCTGCCGGCAGCCACGTGCAGAGCACACAGTACAGCCGAGGGGCACAGTGAGGGGGCGCACCTGGCTCCAGACGGCCATGCCAGGTCCATGCCCTGGGTGGCCTGTGACTGTAGTCTTGCCTGCGGGGGGGCCGGAGCTTGGTCAGGCCAAGCAGGGACAGGACTGGGGGCTGCCCACAGCACCAGGTGCACACTGGACCCCACCTCTCTACTCTCTTTTTGGGGGATGGCCCCAAGTGCAGCCCAGGGAGGGTGTCCTGGAAGAGCTCTGGCTTCCCCTGGAGGGAGGGACACCACTGGGCCTGGGGGCTCTGGACAGTCCAGTTCGGGCTCTCTGCCCAATGAGACATCACACACGCTCACCCAGTGGGGATGGTGGGTAGTTACCCTTCCTGCACCACTGTCCACCGTCTGACACACACACCCAGGGCGTGCTGGGTGATGCAGGCTGAGGCTCGGGCACTGTCCACGCATCACTTCGCGCCTTCTCATTGGGTGACACTGTTGACAGAATGTGTGGGGCGCCCTGGTTGAACCATCCACCCAGCTGCCCTGAACCTCAGGGCTGGAGGGGAGGTTGCTGGGGTGAGAGCCCAACTCGGACACAGGCATCCAGCCACCACCTTCTGGTCTGAGCTCAGGCTCCGTGAGGGTCAACAGCAGCTCCGCGTCACAGAGAAAGGGCCCCTTGTCTCTCCCAGAGCGGCCACAGAGAGCTCTCCGTGACACGGAGAGCTGGGGGAAGGAGGCTGCGGCCCTGGGCACCCTGGGCGCCCAGGTGGAGGAGCTGCCTCCTGGGTACACGGGCATGGGCATTGGGGGTGGGCAGGAGCTGTTGCCTGTGGCCTCGCACGGCCATCCACTGGAGACAGAGCTGAAGTAGCCCTGGAGTGGCGGAAGGTGTGGGCGCTTCTCACAGGACCAGGGACCGAGCTGGCCCAGTTGCCAGCTTCAGGGAGCTGGGATGAACCACAGAACCCTCCACGACTTCCCAGTGGAAAAATGAGCTGTTTGGTCCAATACCTGGAAGGCTTTTTTGAGGCAAGGGGAACAAATTTCCCTGGTGAGGTCTGTGTGGGGCCCACAGCTTGGCAGGGGGAGGTGGGCAGCCCTGGGACCCAGCACCCAGGGAACTCTCCTGTCTATGTGATGGTGATACCTCAATTGGTTGGGCACATTTGCCAAAATGTAGCATTAAAAAAAATTCCAGCAGGAGGTAAAAGACTAATTAGAATTAACTCTAATTTAAATAACCCAAACTACTGACTACTGGTTGTCCCCAAGGCCCTCGGGCTCAGCCATTTACAGTCAGTCCCAAAGGCAGCCGCCGGCCCGAGGCCCCCGCATGAGCCACCATGCCTTTGGCTGCTGTCCGCTGGCCTTGCAAGTCTTGATGCCCTGACGCCAGCCCTTGCGGAGCCGAGCTCGGGGACAGGTACAAGGCTGGAAAGAGACCAGAGTCCGCGGCAGGGAAACCGGCCCCAGGCCCGGGCCTCCCCAGCTGAGGAGCCTTCCCCGTTCCGTCCCGAAGCCCATGTCCCTGCCTGCACACGATCAGATGCTAAACGCTGACCAGACTTACCACCCCAATTATTAATATTCAAAAGGGTAATTCATTAATAGCGAATTAGCTTTTCCCTTTTCTAAAAGCAATGAAGAACAAAAGATGCAGTGTTTCCCACAATTTTTAAAGAAACCCTTTATTTTGTGATAGCGAGATGTACCCCTCATGCCCAGCACCGAGCTTCCCTGGTGCCAGACCTGCAGAGCCGAAGCCCAGGCCACCACCAGGGTCAGCCCGCCTTTTTCCAGATCAGAACCACACAGCAAACACTCCAATGTGTTTCAAAAAATGATACAAAACATTCAGGTACCCATTGTTAGTCTTTGAAGGTTAATGTCCCCCAATCTCCCTCCTCAGCCAAAACGTCGGACTAAAGTAACAGGTGCGTGGTGCCTGCGCCACCCCGTTCATTTCATCACAGTGTCCCGATTCAAGCGAAATTATTTCAGGGAACCTGCAGATCGACACTGCAGGAGCCCGTTGCTTTGATGAACCACATACACTCCAATGAGAGAACAGCCAGGTCCTCTGGAGCTGGGGGACGCCGAGGAGCGCTGTGGGCCCCGGAGTCCTGGCTGGCGCTGGCGCTGAGGCGGACGCGGGCTCTGGCCTCGAGGAGCGCACAGCCGACATCAGCGAGCTCCTGGAGGACAGGGAGCGCGGCCGCCCCGCAGAGCCGGGCTGGCAGAAGCCTCCTGGTGGCGTTGGGCTTCTCTGTGGAACTCCTGTGCGGGGTGAGGGGGGCCTGCGGACCCCATCTCAGGCGTTACGTGCATGAAACAGAGCACACAGACGCACATGGAAAGACCCGGGAACAGAAAAGTCAGTGGTCCTTCATTACCGCCTGATAGCCAGGGACTGTGGGCGGAGCCGTGTACGGGCACAGCACCAGCCTGTCCCCCGTTTATACTGTGCCCTTCACAGCCCTCCCAATGCCATGGTGGTCTGCTGCCAACCTTCAGTGGAAGGAAATGCTAAACTACAGACAGAAGTGGAAAAAACAGACTTTCTTATCCGGGTTAAAACTCCCCAAAGTTGTGAGATGGAGCTAAGAGCAGAACCCCGACCCCTGAACTCTTGGTGTGGCCACCAAGGGGCGCCCAGGAAACAGGCCAGGCTCTCCCTGGGGCTCCCCACCCTGCCGTGCCCGCAGGCTCTGAGGGCGCCTGCTGGGCCCTCTTCCCAGGGTGAGGTCTTGTCCTCGGTCACTGCGCCAGTGCAGGACAGGCCAGTGCTCTGGGAGGGCCTTCCGCACTGGCCGTGGCCTTGGCTGACAGGGGCCCTGCCTCCCGGCTGCAGAGAGCTGCGAGTCAGCTCCTGTGGGTGCAGACACGCTGCCCTTGTCAGAGACGGCTGCAGGGCAAAGGCCACCCGCGGAGCGCTGCCCTGCCCCAGGCGCCACTGCACAGCTCCGCACTCAGTAGGCTGCAGGCAACAAGCCCCCAAGACCTGGAAACCCTGGGCTGTTACAGGCGGGGCTGCCACAGGGCCCCTTCGGTAGCTGGGCTGAAGTTCAGAAAGAACACTGAAAATTTAACCTTATTCTTGCTTTTCAACCCAAGAATTAAACGTTAAATGCCAACATGCACGGGGAAAGCATGAAGGCACACAATGCACAGCTCCAGACACCAAAGCCAGGTGGGAGGAACCTGCCCTACAAGAGCTTTTAAATGTCCCTGAAGTTCAGAAGTTCAGCCTGGGACACACGCCAGGACCCACAGCTCTCCGGAGGCTGCGTGTGACCAGCCTCTCAGTTCCCCTGGAGACAGCGTGATCCCGAGCTGGCAAGGACAAGTTGTGCTGCCTGCTAACTGGGCTGGCCTCGGAGGTTCCCCCACCCCCAGGCCTGCCAGAGAGGAGCTGGGACAGGACCTGCTCTACCCTCTACCTCGGGGGGTGGGGAGTCCCCAGCCAGGAGCACCCCGGGCAGGACCTGCGTCCGACTGTCCTGAGAGGGCCGCTTTCCGCTTTTCACAAAGATCCAACTGGGTTTCTGGAAACAAACAGGCTGTGATGCTGCACAGTGGGATGTCTCCTGGCGCATGTCACTCCAAGTCACAGCAGGCCCAGTCCTGCCCCAAGAAGCTCACTCCCCAACGCAGGCAGGCACAGGGACCGTGGACCTGAGGAGGGGGCAGAGCCAGGCCAGGACTCTGGGGGAGGGACCCCGGGCTGACCTCAGGGCCTGAGCTGGGGAGGGCCACAGTCCCTGACAGGGAAGGGGCACGGATGTGCCCACGGGGACCTGGGGCTGACTGGGAGAGACAAATGGCAGATACCACTGACAATACAAAACACGTCACCTCCCCCTTCACCTTGCAAGCCAGAGAAAACCAGTCATTGCCACCCCTTCTCTGCCACAGCTGGTCCTGACTGGTAGAAGTTCCAACCAGCCCCTCTCCCACAGGTACACAGGTGGGCCCTGCCCAGGAAGCACACCTCAGCACCACCACCTAAAAGCCCAGGAACAGTACGGACCCCATGTGGAGTCCAGGCAATCCCAGCCCCTCCACCAGAGCACCACCTGTGACAGTGGTCCAGGGCAAAGCGTGGGCCCGGTGCCTCCGGGAACACATGGGAGCTCCAGGTGGGGGACACAGGTACAACATGTGAACACACTGAGCGGTGACTGAGGCTCTGGTGGAGCCCGGGGAGAGGAGGGTGACCCTGGCTGGAAGACTGGGCCCACGTGTTTGGTGCGGGGTGAGCAGCACTTGGCCTTTGGCCCAACTCACAGGATGTGCTCGCTCAGACGTCAGCTGTGGTGCCCACAGGGCTGGGGACATGGCCTTCAGGGCCTCTGCTGGGTCTCAGATCCGATCACAGCTGAGAACACGCAGTGGGAACTAGGGAAAGCTGATAAGGGAGCCGGGCAGGGGCCCGCCCCCCCACAAGCAGAGGCTCTCGCCTCACAGCGGGCGTTAGGAGAACAGCTTTCGTCTGCCGAGTCTCAGTGGGAACCAGCCCTTCGGACCTTCGAGGACAGGAGGGGCCCCTGGGAAAATACCTTCCCAGGGCCCAGCAGCAGCCTAGGCATCGGGCGCAGCACCTGGGACGCTGTGCCCAGGGGAAACGGCTAACTGCGCCACAGGGGGAGGGACACCCCCCCGTGTCCTGGACCTCCTCCAGACCCCAGAGGTTGCCAGCCCCGCTGTCCCCTGGAGTCTCAGCTAGGCCTCCGGGCCAGTGAGCGGGCCTCCGCAGAGCCCGTGGCCTCAGGCACTCGGACACTGTCTGAGGGTTTGCCCGGCTCCCTGTTTCCTCATCACCAAGCCAGGCCAGCTGGGAGCCCCACCTCCACCCGCAGGGTCCCCAGTCTGCGTGGAACTTGCAGGCACTGGCTCCGCGCTGAAAGGTAGGAGTTGCCCACACGTCACACTCCCTCACACGCTTCCGTGTAGCTGAGGCTGCCTGCAGGTCCCAGCCATGCCCACCTCCTCCCTTCTGTCTGGAAACTTGTGACTGACTAGGACGCCACGGATGCCTTTGTGTTTCACCTGGCAACACCCTTCAGGCAGGTGGATGGCCGGCCATCATGGGCAGAGCTGACCGGCACTGTGCAGAGGAGCTGTACACAAGTCTAGAAATCACGTTTAGCAGACATAAAACACTTCTCAACCTTCAAAGATTAACTTACAGTCACTACTAACTCGGCAGCCACCAATCATGCCACCTTAGCGACAATCTCATTCTTAACGTTTGCAACGCCCCTCCAAACCTGAGAGACACCCATCTGTCCCCCTCAGCAGAGGGACCGGGGCCCCAGGGGCAGGTGCGGGAGGCCAGCTCTAGGGCAGCTGCGCTCCCCTCAAAGACAAAATCAAGTGTGCACAAGGTTTTCCAACAGGCTCTCATCCCGTTTCCTTGGGCCGTGCTCTGCCGCGGTGGCCTTTGTGCCCTGTATCAGAAGAAAAACACACTGTGACTCCAGCTGCAAAGCAAACACGCAAAGCAAATTCTGGCTCCAGCCCCGTCCTCTCCCACCCTAACCCCAGGCCCTAGGGGGTCCTGCTGCCCCCCAGGGCGTTCAGGGTCTGCAAAACGTTTGGGCTACAGATTAAAAGAAACAAAACAAAGACGTTATTGGCTCCAAAATAAAGAAACAGCATAATCAAAACATACGCTGCACTGAATTTCTATAAAGTGTATGATTACATCCACTCCATTAATTGTTGAACATAATTTTCAGAATAATTTCATCACAGTCGTAAACTACTTGCGGGCTAGATTTTTCCAATTTTGCAAGAACTCCTAGGTGCACGCAATTAAAAAAACAACACGTTGCTAAGTAACAGCTACATAATTTCACAAACAAAACGATAAATACCCTGCTGGACTTTCCTCCAGAGCACAAGTGTCTAACGCACCACGAGGGGTGGGCCTGCAAAGGCCTGAACGCTGGTCACAAGCGACCAGACGCTCTTCCCGGGAAGGGAAAGAGCGATGACAGGCTGGCCCGCGGCGGGGGAGGGGCAGGGACGTGGTTCAAAGCACTCCTCGGTTTTCCGGTAAAAAGATGGGATCGGGAGGGCCAAGGCGACTTGCCTAGGGTCACCCAGCCTGGTGCTGAGACCGAGCACCCAAGGGCTCCGGCCACTGCGGGCCCAGCGCTCCGCGGAGCAGCAGCCCGAGGTCTTCCCAGCGCAGCGCCCCTCCCTGGTCTCTAACCGGGGACAGGGAAGCGGGGATAAGGCGGGGGGACGGGCCGTGGCCCTAGGACGACGGCGAAGCGCCCCCCACACTCCGGCCCAGCCCCGTGGGGGAAGGGCGCCACGCCCTCACGGGGACGCGGCGGATCTGGGGTTCATCCCGACCAGGACCACCCCCGCCGCAACCCCTCGGGGAGCAGCTCCGCCCTCGCCCCCGCGGCGCGCTCGTGCAGGACAGACCCCCGCCTGCCCCATGGCTCCGCTCCCGAGCTCGGCGCACTGACCTCCGCGTCCCCGGCTGCCGGGTCTGCCCAGGCCCGCGCCCCCCTCCCTCAGCCCCGCGCACTGCGCATGTCAGGCCGGCCCGGCGCGGCTGGAACCAGATCTAGCCGGCTGGACGGTGACGCAAGTACGCCCGCGTTCGGCGCGTGGGCGGGGCTCCCTGACAGGGGCTCTCGGCGTCGGGCCGGGAGGGGGCGTGGCCCCAATGGTGGGCGGGGCCGGATGGCCTCATGTGCGCGGGGACCCTGAGACTCCAGCCGGGCGGTGGAGAGGCCGGGCGCGGAACGTGGCGGGCACCCGCTCCGTGCCTTCTGGGGCTGTCCAGGGAGCAAATGGGAGGCTCGGGCCGCTTCCTGGCGCACGGCCCAGCCTGTTGCCAGGCCTCACTTCCAGCTTCCTGGCTCCCCAACACAGGAGGCAGGAAATCCAACTGGGGCAGTCCAGCCCCCGCTCCCCCGCACCACCCCCAACTCTTTCCCATTTTTCTGCACATACACGTACCCAAGTTACTGTCAGTTTTGGGCCCAGGCGCTGTCCCCTTTCCACGTCTCCACCACTGGCAGCAAGGGACCCTAGGCCTCTAGAACCCGGCCTCCCGGTGCCCCCAGGGCCTTTGCCTCCAGCGGCCACTTCAGATGGCAGGTTGTCCGTAGCCTCAGAGACACCTTCTCCGCTTCACTCCCTGGGCGGACCCCCAGCACTGCTCCCCTAAAGTTCCGATTTCTGTCCAGCCCCTAATCCGTGAGCGCCACAAGGATGGGAGCTGGCGCCACTGCACTGACAAAGCGGATTCAGCAAAGGCTCGCGAAACCGATGCATGAGTCACACCCTCTTTCCTGCCAGGTGCGCACCATCAGCCTCTTCTAGAGCTTAGTTCCCTAACCTAAGGCAAGACTGCAGATCAATGTCATGATCCAAGGAAGAACACACTCCAGTAGCTAGGAGCCTGCCAACCCCACCCCACGGCTTTCAGTAGGTTCCAGGGGGCTGGACCGGCCTGTCTCACCCACCAGCTCTGGCAAAGGTCAGACCCCCGGGTCCGCAGGACACCCTGTACTTGGGCTGCTGCGGGGCTCTCTAGAGGCCCTTTCTTCCCTCGCCCACTGTGCGCACTAGTGGGTGTGCGCTTCCTGCTCTGGGTGTGGTGGCCCAGCTTCCCAGCCTGATAAGGATCTCCAGGGTCCAGAGCCAAGATTCGTCTTTCTGTGTTTTTCCTCTCAGCCATTTCCCCACTGTCCCCAAAGACCCACATACACAGAGGCTTGCTCCATTCTGGCGGTAGAGGTGGGGGCAGGCACCACGGAAGCTGGGTTGGGAGGGCAGGGCGGCAGGGTGGCAGGGTGCACTGGGCAATTTGTTGTTTAACCCCCGAGGATGCTGGCACCAGTGTCCCCACTGTAGAGATGAGGTTGAGACTAGGAAACGTTTTCAAATTTGTGAGGTTGCCAGTTTCGTGGAATAAACTCACTGCTGAGTCTTCAGAGGGCCTGAGTGCTGACCTTCACCCAAGGGCCTGCTCACCTGCCTTCTCAACCCACGGCCACGTCCTGTGATTCAGTGGGCTGCTCCGAGGGACAGGAGTGGGGTGGGGGGCTGGCCTGGCAGCAGGGTGGGCAGGCACAGAGGCGCTAGCTGAGGAACCACGTGCAGGGACACGCAGCTTACAGCAGGCTCTCACGCACACTCCCAGCCACTCTACCATCCGCACTTGGCAGAGGAGGAAACCGAGGCTGAGAGAGAGTGTGAAGTGTGCCAGGTCTGCCTACGCCCGTTCCAGTGTTCCCTCCTAGGTCCTTCTGACCTGGGACCAGCCTGCAGGACATGCCCTGTCCCTCCAGGCCACACACGGAGGCTCTGGGCCGCTCTCTGGGCCGCTTACTGCACCCCTGCGGTTTTCGGCTCACGGGCCCCAAAGAGGAATGCTACCTCATATGGCCCCCGGGGCCTTTGGAGACAAGGTCCAACTGGTGGAGTGGGACAGTGTGACCGAGGGGCCTACTTACCGCGTGAACCTGGAGTCAGCGGTGGGGTCCACTCCCCAGGGAACTGAGAGACCCTAGAACCCCACACCCCAAATTAGCTGAGCAGCTTCTGGTCACGAGACTGGGTATGTGACAGGGACCTGTATGCATTGCACAAATATTTGTTAAGCAACTTCTTCCCGTTAGATTGTCTCTGTGCTAGTACACCATGGGGAACAAAACAAAAATGCAGCTGTCACAGGCCGACATGCTGAACCCTAACCCTCAATGTGATAGTGTCCGTGGGGAGGGCCACAGGGTGATTTGTTCATGGGGTGGGGCCCTCACGGGTGGGAGTAGTGCCGTACGAGAAGAGGCCCTGTCCCCCACGGGAGGTTACAGTGAGGAGATGGCCATCTGTGAACCAGGATGTGGCACTTGGTAACCGAGAGGAATAAATGTCTGTTGCTTATAAACCCCCCAGGCTGTGGCATTCTGTCACAGCGGCCTGGGCAGACTGAGGTACCTGCCCGGAGCGAGGCTGCTAGACACTGAGGACAGAGAGAGTAGGTGTATTTGCATTTTGTGATTTAAAATGATTGTGGGAGGATGGAAGTCAAGGAAAATGGCTCCAGGAAGGTGACACCTGAGTCCAGACCTCAAGGTAAGGACACAGCCTGGCTCTCTGGGAGAGAGGTGGTCCCAGTAGGGGGGACAGCTACCACCCAAGTCCTGGGAAGGGGCACAGAGGCCCCTGTAAGGTGGAGGAGAAGCCAGGGTGACTGGGAACATGCAGGTGGGGTATAGAGCCAACCTGCTGGGCTGGCGTTCTAGAAGCCAAGTTGCTGCCGGACCTCCTTCCAGAGGCATTAAGGTTAGCTTTCAACACCTGGCGCCAGGCACCCCGAGGCCCCGTGGGGCCTCCTGTGTCACTGCAAAGAGAACAAGTGTGTCCTCCACACACAGACCGAACTGATTTCCTGTGCGTGCCACCTCCCAGAGAAGAGCCACTGTGGCGTCCACAGGTCTGCCCCTGGCCTGGCCCTCCTGTAGGCTGGCCCGGGCAGAGCAGGTACTCAGAACACAGCCCTGGTCTCAAACACTCTCAGCTCGTGTACCCCACAGCAGGCGCAGCTCCAGCGTGACTGAGCAGGAGGACAGTCAGCAGGCAGATACCTGGTGCCGCCGGCTGCACTGTACACTGAAGGCAGCTCATGGCTACCAGCTAACAAATGCCACTAGTTCTCATCATTAGGCCAGAGTACTCAGTACAGAGTCTGAAGCCCGTCCTGGGTCCCTCTCTTGTTCCTAAGGGGACAACTTGCCTTGCCAGAGGACAGAGAGGCAGCTGCACCAACAAAGTGCTGGCCTGTCAGGACCATGCAGGAGCACGGTCCAGCTCGGACCTGACCGCGAGACACGGCCACATGCGTCCCCTCTGCAGGGCGGGCATCCGGCTCTTACCCAGCCCTCCCTCCACACTTCCTTACCAAAGTCCACGCCTTACTGCGGCTACACAGAGGTCAAAATATAACCTCGTTATAAACCACACTCACAAGAACCAGTAAATCTACTTTAAACATTCCTTGTCTCTGATCCCTGTGCCACACAGGATCTCAGTCACCTGGGAAGCACCTCATGACTAAGAGGTGCGCTTTCAAAAGGAAAGCCAGCCTTCCTTTTCAGCTAGGGCGTTGTAACCCCCATGCCACCCTCCCAGCCCCCAGAGAAAGGCCAAATGCAAACAGACTGGTCAGCAGGCCACTCTCGAGTCCCCGACCCACAGTCCAGAGTTCCCGCGGTGTGGAATGCAGCCGATCGTATCAACTGCTGTCCAGAACAAACACGAAGGGCTCCAAGGCTGAAGGCTGTGGTGAGCACAGCGACTGTGACGCTTCCATAATCCATGGGCGGCACCGCTGTCACCTCAGCAGAGCGCCGGCCTGGAGCCTCGCTGTCACCAGCAAGGCAGGGGACGCCAGCTCCCCGTGGTTTTCAAAAATCGACAGTAGACCACGACGCTGCCGCGAACTCCAGAATCAGGTTCACCCTTGCGGGCCTCCTGCAGCCGGTCCACGTGCACCTGGGGCAGCGCAGCCGCCCCCAGAGTCGCTGGGTCTGGCACAGGGGTGGGCCTGTGCAGAGGGGGGCAGCCAGCAGCAGCGTGTGCGCAGCTGCAACCCTGGGAGCAGCCCCGGCTCCTGGCCTTGAGGCGCTCTCTTGGCTCAGCGGGAGGGGGCGCTGGCTTCGATCACACAGCCCTGCCCCTCCCCCTGCACGCAGAGGGAGCCTCTCTTCGCAGACAGACGGTCGGGGTGACTCGAGGCTTAAGAGGCTCAGGAGAACCCACAGGCTGGGCTCTCTCCACAGGGCGCCCTGTGGGTGTCTCAGGGGCTCCGACCAGGAAAGCTGGGTCTGAGGCCGTTCACACAAAGGAGACAACACTACGCTTCAGGCATGTTGCCAGGAGAACCCAAAGTCCCCAATCCCGATCTAGGAAGCCCAAGATAACCTGAGTTCAAATTCCGCTGCCTGCTCTGCGACCTTGGGCGAGTTGCTTAAACTTTCTGAGACCCAAAATAATTGAAAACAAGAACACTGTATTTCATTGATGCTAACGCGTTTCATCTCTCATTTTAACGACTCTAAGATCAAGGTGCTGCTTATGACTGACAGTGTTAGAATTTAATCGGCAGATGGTTTTCTTTTTAGCGGTCCATAAAACAGTGGGGTCCGGCAGGTGAGTGGCGACGCAGAGTTGATGAGCTACAGGTGGCTCTGAGGGCCTAGAACCAAAGTGCTCCCCCGTGGCAAGACATCAGTGCTAGCTGACTGTGACTGGTCGTGGCCTCGGGGCAAACGTGGCCCGCTGCCCGCTGCCACCATCACCGCCGTTGGGCTGATGAGTAAGCTGCGGTATTCCCAATGGGGTCACAGGGTTGGTGGCGCCCGAAGGGGTCCACGAATGGCCTGTGCAGAGTGAGACTCGGCCCTGCCCTTTAATCACAGGGCCTGGTGCTCCAGCAGAGCCCAGTTCCCCTCCCATCCATGGTCAAGAAGCCGTCTGCCCCAGGCCAGCCGTGGCTGCCGTGACAACTCCTGTCCCACTCAGCCCCAGTAAACTGCGTTAAACCGTGCAAGCTGCACACTCAGACTTTCGGACAGAAACACTCTTAAAGCCTGAGCCTGAGCGTGCTGCCTCGGTCCTGCCACGCCACAAGAATTACAGCGGAGCAACTGATCTTGTCTCCAAACTTCCCCAGCATTTCATTCTAACAAGCAGCTACGAAGTCATTGAGGCTGCAAACGATGTACTGTCTCTTTAAGTGGTTTCCTGGGGCCAGGTCAGTGCACAAAGAAACCCCGGGATCCGGGGAGTGACTGGCGAGCGGGCGCAGCAGGTGCGCCCGGAGGCGCCGAGGGCGCAGGGCCTGTCCCCACAGCTCGCCGCGTGCTGACTCAGCACCACCGGCCCCGCGCCGCCGGGCCTGCGCTCTACACACGCGCCCGCGCATCCCGGAAGGGCGCCGCCACCCCGGCCAGCACCCGCCGCCGCGCCGGGGGCGGGGCCACGCGGGGGCGGGGCGCGCGGTCACGTGTGTACACAGGCCCCGCGCGGCGTGCGCGCCGTGAGCCTGCTGCCTCCGGAGTCCCGAGCTGCCCGACCGCGGCGACTGCGCGGCCCGCGGCCCAGCGAGCCGGTGAGTGGGCGCCGAGCGTGGGGTCGGGGTCGGGTCGGCGCGGCGCCCGCGGGGTCCCTGCCCGCGCGGGGAGCGAGCCCCGGGCTGCGGGGGGCCCCGTCGGCCAGGCGCTCCGCTCGGACCCGCGGGTCCCTGGGCCCGGCCTTGCGCCGTCCCCTCGGGGCGGGGGCGCTGTGGCTGCGCGGCGCCGGGAGGGCAGCCAGGCGGGCCGCCGCCCCGCGGTCGTTAACCTGTCGGGCACGGGAGCTGTGACCGCGGGTGGCCAGCAGCCCCGCCGGCTCACCTCCCCGCGGTCGGAGCTTTGTTTCTTTCACGATGACAGCGTCGTAGCAAACTCTGAACAACGCGAGCGGAGACCCGCTCTGCGGGGACCGCCTTGGCTCCTTGGTAAACACCCGGCCCTGCGCCCGGCACGGACGGACTCCTTGGTGCCCAGCGCCGCCGCCGCGCGGCCAGAACCCCGACGGCAGTCACCATCCCAGCCCCGGCACCCCGTTCTTGGTCCCAGGGTCACTCTCACCAGTGTGAGGGTGACCTGGTATCTCACGTCCCTCACACCACTGGAGAGACGGCTCAGTTCAGGTCCCTGCGCTACCTTTTTGTTTCAACTTCGTTTGTTGTAAGTGAGATCGCAGGGTGCTTGTCTCTCTCTGATTTCTGTCACTTAGCATAATGCCCCCCGGGTCCCCCCCTGTGGTGGCAAATGGCAAGGTTTCATTGTTGCTTATGGCCCAGTGACACTTGACTGCGTGCGCACCACGGCGCTCCCTCCAGCTTCAAACAAGCAGCTCCCTATCTGAGCCCAGCAGCTGCGGCCGCCTTCCCTATCTCAGCATCTGGCCAGGCTGGCGCGCCCTCACAAGGGGGGCCAGAAGCCTGCTCTGCAGCCTCCGCACACGCAAGGGTGGTGTGCATGAGACGGCCCTGAGGCCGTCCCCAGGCTGCTGGGGCTTCTTGGTGACCAGGTGCTCTGTCGTCCTCCTTGGGTCCCCACCGGGCACCGGCAACAGTGAAGAGAGGCACTCCTACCACTAACACGCTCTCCGCACCAGAGCCTCAGGGATCTTCCTCCAGTCTGAGTGCCCACGTGTGGGCCAGCCCATCGCCTGGGGCTGCACAAGCCGAGGGCCTTTGGCCGGAGTCCCTGCTGCTGCCCTGCCTCCCCAGGGAGAACGGAAGTGCCCTGAGGACAGAGGCGCACAGCTTTGGGGAGAATGTAACCATACACTCTGACCTGCTGTCCCTGTGCTCAAAGGTCCACCTAACGTTGGTGGGTGGTGGGGTTTTAGGTTACAACGTACACATTGACTGTATCCATTAGATGATGAAAAAAAGGACAGACTTGCCAAGAACCTCAGGGAGATGTGCCTGTGCGATTCACAGGCAGGAGGAGGGACCTGCTGCTCCCATCTCCCAGGCCCTAAGGTACCACTGGGGACCCTGCCACTGGGCCCTGCCTTTGGGGACAGCGGTGGGGTCACCTCTCAGAGACCCCGGCTGCTGCCTTAAGCAGTGCTTCCCAGCATTTCCTCCTGCTGGCTCCTGCCTCCTAAGATTCTAAGGCTAAAGCTACCGCATGACGGGGCAGCCTCAGGCCCAGGACCCAAAACACTGCCCAGGCACCGAAGAGCAGAGAGGACTGTCTAGAGAGTAGAAAAGCGAATCTTCCCTCTCACTTGAGTTGCTAGAACATGATGCTGTTGGGGGTCTCCATGTGCAAAAGGAACATCCTTGGTGGCAGAGGGCAGAGTGAAATGGGCCTGGTGTCCCATGTGTCCCATGTGTCCCCAGAAGGCCCACCCTGGGTCCCTTGCCTCCCACATGTGTTGGCCAAGTATGTCCAGGCGCTTCCCGGTTTGATTAAAACCCAGCAACCTGAGGAAGCAACTGTTACAAGTAAAACCACTTGGCTGGCTCCTCCCTTGGAAAGAACACAGGTGGAGATAGCATCTGTGGTGCCGAGCATGCCCCCCAGGTAAGAGCACACCGAGCGAAAGGCTGGGCCGACAGGGAGCCCAGAGTCTGAAATGGAGACCGGAGCTGTTCTCGGCTGGCCCATGAATTTCTGAGCCTCTTTTGGGTTCCGCTCTTCCTTGGTCTGCTGTACCTGGAGCCACATTCACCTCGAGCCGACTTACTCAGGTGACAGGAGAGCCCCAGTAGCCAGTGCTCCATAAACAAGAGAGCGTGTGTCCCGTCTGCTCCAAGGAGAGGAAGCCATGGCCCAGCGCAGGCGCCCTGCCGGCCCCCTGGCCAGGACCCAGCTGCCTGGTCGCGGGCCCGGCTGCCCTTCCGGAGCCGGCAAACAGGCTGCTTCTCCACGGAGGAGCAAAGGCGGCTCGGCTTTCGCAGCTGGGCCAGGCTGCCTGGTTCACTCGCACTACTCGGCCGCCTAGAGCCGCGGAAAGCACAAGGCCACAAAATCGAGACAGCCCATCCACGTAACGAGCCATTTCTCATTAACCCCAAGAAGGCAACACGTTTGCGATAGTGTGCGTAAGCTCCCCATCGAAGGACCTACGGAAACATCAGCCTTTCCACAGCATCTGGCCCCTACCAGCTGGATGGTAATTGCAGCTAATGCCTCTCTGCCTATTAGCACTAAGGAAGTAAACTCAGGGGTCATTTTCAAAGCATTTTGATTGTTCCAGAACATTCATGTGAGGTTGAGTCTCAGGTTGCACAGCAGGTTGACAGGACCTGCAGCCCAGCCAAGCTGCCTGCCCACTGAGGACACGCCGCCCGGCCTGCCCTGTGCCCACACCCAGGTCTCTAAGTGTCAAAGGGCACGCCACTGTCGGGACCACAGAGGCTCTGCCAGCCAGGCCTCGGGCATGAGGGGCCGGGTGCTGATGCCTGAGAAGTTCAAGGGGGAGTCCGTGCTGGCTGAGAGACCAAGGGGAAGTGAGGAACGGCATCCTGGGCCAGTGACCGTGTGTGCAGACGGCAGTGAAAACAAGAGCGAGGCCACAGGGGCCCAGGCGCGGCGGCGGCCCAGCTCCGACGGGCCCTGGCCGCAGGACAGAGCCTCGGACTCAGCAGGCGGGGCTGAGAGGCAAGGCTGGTGACACCCACCAGCAGGATGACTCCGTGCTGGTTTCTCACTTCTGCTGGCCTTGCTTGAACTCACACTCGTGCGTGTGTGCACGCACACAAACAAGTGCCCTGTGGGACATCCCCTGCTCCGCATCCCATCAGCCCACAGTACCCCGAGGCCGCTGCTCTGCCCGCGCCCCGTCTCCACGCAGACCATGAGTTCCATGGGCCCTGGGTTTTAGCAGAGCTCCTCTTAGTTGCTACAGGTGTGCACTTGGGACGGGCCGGCAGGCGCCACGTGGGGCGTCCTTAGGGAGGCGCAGGAGGAGGTACCAGGCTCGCCTCGGTGCTGCCGACACCGGCCTGACGGGCACGCGGCCCCTCCTGGAGCCGTGAGGGGGGCCACAGAGTCCTCGTGCAGGCAGCCCCGATGTCATCACTGCGGTACCTCCGAGCTCGGCTCCTCTCCCAGGTCCCGTTCCTGGGACAGCCAAGCACGGGGCCGGGAACTCAGGACAAGGGCAACGCCAGGAAGCTGCTGCTGTGTCACGACCTGAGCACTGGCTCGAACACAGACCCAAAGCAAAGCCTCTGCGGACTGACGGCACGCGCCTTCTCCAGGGGTCCTCTCCATGGGCACTCACACTTGGCTGTGACAGCGCTCACATGCTCCTGCCTCCCTACCCTGGTCTCCTCTTCCCGTGTGCCAGTTACCAGGACCCTGAGAGGAAGTGAACACAGCAGCTTCCTGTGCAGAAGGCGGTCTAGGAGGGAGAGTGGGGGTCGGCACCCTCATCACCACAACACTGGGGACGGCCAGGCCACCCTCTGTGCTGTATACACTGTGCTTATAAGTCCTCCAACAGCCTCATGAGGGTTTTCCTAAACCACGGAAACCGAGGCAGGAAGTGACCAAAGCTGTGAGTCTGGGTGCCCGCCCGGCACTGTGGAGACGCCTCAAGGGGTGAGGGGGCAGCGCTGTGTGGCAGTGCACTTGGGCGCAGGCTGCATTCAGGTCCCTTCCTGCGGAGCCTGGGGAGTTAGCCCTGGGGTCACAGTGGTGCCGGACTCAGAGCTGCTTTCCTGCAGCCCTTGGCAGTGGGGTCCCGGGACACTCTCGCACCCTGCTGTTCCCGGGAACAAAGCACGCTGGGGCACGGCCACTGTGCACCTGCCCATCTGCCCCACTCCATCACCCAGGCCCGAGGCACTGCCCACCCGGCACCCACCCCCCAGGGTTGGGGGGCTGCTGTCTCCTGTGCACCTGGCCCTGCGTCAACTTTTGGGACTTAGGCGGCCGAGCAGGGCCCCCTCATGGCCTGTTTGTGTCGCCAGCCTTCCTGTCAGCTCATCCTGTGGCCGGGCCACCCCCCAGCAGGCCTTTCCGCCCAGCATGTACACTCACCGGTCACCCTGGTGCTGCAGGGGGCCCAGCACACAGACCTGTGCTGTCCTCGGGCCTCCACGCCATCTGACGGCGGCTCCTAAAGAGGCGGCGTGCTTGAGGGCCCTGCAGGCACCCACGAGGGGGAAACCACAGATGCAGAGGTGGGACCACTGGACCTGGGCAGCACCCCCACCAACCTCCAGGCAGCAGGGAGAGCTGCCAGAGAGACATAGGCCAGTGCTGGGCCCGCTCTGTGTTCGCCACCGGGGCCGGGGCCTAGAGCCTGGCACCTCCAGCTTCTGCCTGCAGCACCGAGAGCCTGGCCAGAGAGCCCCCACCCAGCCTAGGAGGAGGGAGTGTGGCCCGGGGTCAGAGACTGGCCCCTGGGATGTTAGGGTGGCATCTTCTTGAGAACTAGTTTCCGGACCCCAGGGGTCCTGGGAGTTGTGCCGCAGTGTTTGGTAAGAGTGACGGTCCTCCCACTGGTGGCACACGGGCCCAGCTGAGCGCCTGGAGGAGAAAGGCTCTGCAGCTAGCTGAGTCCTTAGCAGCAGGGGACACAGGGCTGGCAGCGACACCCAGAAGAGACAGCCCCCTGTGTGCCCTGCAGCCTCGCCCTCAGGAGGTCTGGCCCGCCGGCCGGAGGGGCCGCAGTGGCCCTGCTGCCCTGGCACCGATGGCACGGACGGGGCTGCAGCTTCTCTGGGCCCGGGGGCTCTGGCCCCATGAGCCTCCAACTTGGCTTCCCTTTAGATGGTGAGGCTGCTGGGATCCAAGAGACGCCCCTCTGGCCTGCAGAGGCCAGGACCACGGCTTCGTGCCCTCAGCAGGGGTGTCCAACCTGCGGCCCATGGGCCGCATGCAGCCCTGGATGGCTATGAATGTGGCCCAACACAAAATCATACATTTACCTAAAACACTGAGGTTTTTTTGTGATTACGTGTCACAGTGTATTTAATGTGTGACCCAAGACAATTCTCCTTCCAGTGCGTCCCAGAGACGCCGAAAGATTGGACACCCCTGCCTTAGAGGTTCCCATGGGCCCTGGCCCCCGGCAATGTGTGGACAGGGGGGCCTGGGCACTTCCCCTCATCTCAGAGTGGAGCCCCTGACCTGAGCGGGCAGCTTGCTGCACACACTGGGGTCCAGTGCCCGCTTGTGCAGCAAGTGGGTGCCAGTCCTAAGGAATCATGGTGGGGCAGGATTTACAGGGCAGGGGAGGCAACAGTGAGAATGGGAGATGGTGTGAAGCCAGCCAGTGAGTCTGGAGCTGGCCCAGAAGGGGAGCCCCAGCAAGGGGCCTGGCCTGCTGGGTGGCGGGAGTGGGGGCAGGAAGGCCAGCAGGCAGGGTGGAGTGTGACGGTGGGAGGAGAGGCCCACGGGGCCTCATTCTGCCGGGCCCCTTCAGCTCCGGGGATGCAGCAGGTGATGGGAACACTGGAACACCAACCCGCCTCCTGCCACTTGGCTCCCCGCCCCGGTCTCCGGGCCCTTCCTGTAACCCTGCGTCTGCCCAGCTGGGTTCCCAGTCCCCCTTTCCTAGGAAGGCACAGCCTTGCTACCTAGAAGCAGCCAAGCCTGAGCTGGAGAGGAGGGGACAGTCAAAGCGCAGGGGTGAGGCCCTGCCTCTTCCCGCATGGCTTTTCCAGCTCACAAGGCCAGAGCACTTGGGGGGACGGGGGACCTGCAGGGAAGTGGGGCCAGGGAGGCGGGCCCCATCCAGCAGCCCTGCCTCTGCCTGTGCCCAACAGCTGGGAGGTGACTCCCTTCCTTCCACTCCTCTCACCCCTCGACCTCACGGGTAAGAGAGAATGGTCCCCCTCTGGAAAATGCCAGACACCTGCACTTTTAAAACTAGGTGGCTCTGACATTGTCGTTTGCTCCCCAGGTTTCTAAGTAATGCCTGCAGAGACAAGGTGCCCCCTCCCCCGGGAGAGCGCTGGACAAGCAGCACAGTGTGCCCTTTCCAACTGAAGGTGCGTGACCACCGGCCCCCTCTGCCTGCGTCTGCATCTAAAACGAGGCCCGTAACTGGCGTGGCAGAGAGTGGCAGAGGTGCCGACTCTGGCCTGGGGTCCGGTGTATGAACCCTGTTTAGGGGCTGCCGGCGGGCAAGGGCTCAGCACACTTCTGATCTGAAGCCCGGGCGACGGTCCCTGTCCTCGACCGCCCATGCAGGCAGGCAGGGGCCCCAAGGCACAGGGAGCGCTTCAAGGCCACTCTCAGCAGATCGTACGCCACGTGATGATTTCCCAAGAAGGGAGCCAGTCTGAGCCCAGCAGCGGATGTTTAATGGCTGCTCTTCCTGCCGCACCTCGAGGCAGGCTAGAGCCCGTTGGGAGCGCGGTCCCTGGGCCTGGCAGCCACGGGGTAGGGGTGGGCTGGGCACAGAGTTTCTGGCTGCAGCCTGCAGGAGGAGCTCCCTCCTCCTCTCGCTGGTGTTACCATCTAGACGCCTGCCCCCTGCTGCCCTGCTGCCGCTGCTGCTTCTGAGGTCTCGGTGCGCCCTCCTCCCAGGGGAGCACTGGACTCCTCCCTGAGGTCCAGCTGAATCCCAGAGGGTCTGACTCTGCCCTTGGTTTCTGCCCACAAATGTCTGCTAGTTTATTTCCTCAGGGGAAAAGGGAGCTCCTAACTGAAGTGTCCCACACGTGGGCTTGCGGTGCATGGGGCTGGGACCATGGCCACAGTGGGGGCAGGTGGGGGACAGGCCAGCGCAACCAGAGACACTGGCCTGTCCAGGCACAGCCCCTCGTTTGAGAACCACTGTAAACACAGACAGGGAGGGCCCCTACCCACAGTGAGAGACAGGTGGTGGGGGCAGGCAGCGGGGCTGTCGATGCCCACGCACGCCGCGGAGGGTCTAGACCATGAAGCAGGGGGGCCGTGCATGGGCTGACAGGCAGAGTGCTGGCCCACCGCGCCCACACTGCAGGCCTTCCTGGCCTTGGCTGAGTCATACCTGTCATGGCAAGGGAGCCTGTGACAGAGAGCACGTGGGCTCTGCCCCCAGAGGCCCTGCAGGTCTGCTCTGGCTGATCTGCTAGTGGCACTCTGACTTTTCCCAATCCCACCTTCCAGTGACGACACTGGGGGAAGGGCAGACTTGTTCCCAGTCACGCAGCTTGGGCTCCGCAAGGCAGGGCGGGGCCCAGGTCACCAGGGGCCCTGCTGAGCATCCCCTCCTGATGGGGAGGAGCCCTGACTCTGCCAGGCTCTGAGGGTGAGCAGGGGGGGCGACCCCCTGGCCAGGACACAGCTGCCGCGCGGGGAGCTGGGGTCTGTGCCCCGCCGCTCCCCTTGCTCACAGAAACAGCGTCTGGAGCCTGGCCGTACCACGAATACCCCGGCAGCATGTGATCCTCTAGGCACTGGCCCCACTCGGGACCTGAGGCTGGCAGCCTGCGATGGCTTTCCCAGGAATCTCTGGGGGCGGATTCTGGCTGTCCCAAGCTTGTCTGAGGGGCCTGCAGGCCCCGGGCTTGGCTCCAGGTAACAACTAACCCCCTGGTCTCCACGCAGCCCGCGGAGCCTGGCGCCATGTGGAGCTGCGGTCTGCTCAACGGCACCAGCAGGGGTGACGACCAGCCCCTGTGCCAGCACGTCCACCTGGTCCTGTCTGCCGTCTCCCTGCTCTACCTGGTCATCGGCGTCCCCGTCGGCCTGGGCTACAACACCCTGCTGATCCTGGTCAACCTGCACGACCAGGGCAGCATGGCCATGCCTGACGTCTACTTCGTGAACATGGCCGTCGCGGGCCTGCTGCTCAGCGCCCTGGCACCCGCGCTGCTGCTGGGCCCCAGCACCTCCGGGTGGGCCCTGTGGGACTTCAGCAACGAGGCCCATGTCACACTGCTGGTGCTGTTCAACGTCTGCTCCCTGGTGACCATGTACTCCACAGCCCTGCTCAGCCTTGACTACTACATCGAGCGGGCGCTGCCGCGCACCTACATGTCCAGTGTCTACAACAGCCGGCACGTGTGCGGCTTCGTCTGGGGCGGCGCCCTGCTCACCAGCTTCTCCTCCCTGCTCTTTTACATCTGTAGCCACGTGGCCGCCAGGCTCGTCGAGTGTGCCAAGATGCAGCACACGGAGGCTGCCGATGCCATCATGGTGTTCATTGGGTACCTGGTGCCTGGCCTGGCTGTGCTCTACGCCCTTGCGCTCATCTCACGGATCCGCAAGCAGGACACGCCCCTCGACCAGGAGTCAGGGAGGCTGGACCCCTCAGTGCACCGGCTCCTGGTGGCCACCGTGTGCACACAGTTTGGGCTCTGGACGCCGCACTACCTGACCCTCCTCGGGCATACGTCCCTGGCCTTGCGGGGGAAGGCTGTGGACGGGCAGCACCTGGGGATACTGCTCTTCGCAAAGGACCTGTCGAGGTGCCTGGCCTTCTCCAGCAGCTCCGTGACGCCGCTGCTTTATCGCTACATCAACAGGAGCTTCCCCAGCAAGCTGCGGCGACTGGTGAAGAAAACACCCTGTAGCCGCCAGAGCTGCTCCACGGACCAGGCGGGGGTCCAGCAGGTGCTGGCATAGACAGCTGGTGGCACGGGTCAGCCTGCGGAGGCGGTGCGGGTGCACGGCCTGCAGGTGCAGTGCCCGCGGCCACGCTGAGCCTGTTGCTCCCTCTTGCCCGCCCAGGTCTCGCGTCCTGGGGCACCAGGTGACTGATGCTTCGGTCACACGCACAGCACTTTGTCACCTGCACACTGTCGCTCGCTCCCTAGCAGACACACTGAGGCAAGAACACACAACAGCACAAGGCATGTGCTCTTGACCTTTGCTGTATTTTTCCAAAGGAGGCCACAGGCGCCTGTGTGAAGACGAGCCGCATTCCCTGGGGCTCGCTGGCTCCGGGACGCCATGAGGCCCCCGGTGCCCTGCTGGTCCCCACCCTCAGCCTGCTCACTTAGCCTCCCGACAGGGGCTTTCCAAATGAAGCGATGGAAATCGAAGCCAGTATTTATACTTTGTGTGTTGTTAGAATACTTGATCCCCCCTTATGTTTGTTTATAAAAAGAGAGATGTTTGACAGAAAAATCACAAAGTATTAAAATGAAGGAAACAGGACAGAGAGCACACGTTGATGGGGGTGGGTGGTCTGCACTACGGAAGGGTCTTGTGGAGGACGAGGCTGGAGGGACACAGGCATGTGCGCAGAGGTGCCGGGGCTGGGCCTGCAAGGACGTGCCTGTCAAACACAGGGTGACACCGCTTTCCACCAAGAAGGACATGCCGGCGGGGCTGGTTTAAGCAGGTGTGCCCCGGCAGCTCTGAGGCGCTCTCCTTGCCTACCAGGTGTGCCCAACACCCTGCCACCTCACAGGTAACGCTGTTAACTGCTGCTCCATCCCGAACCAGACCCCGCAGTGGGCTCAAAACTGAGGCAAGGAAGCGCTGCAACGTAATAGCTGGACAGGCCTGCCCATGGGAAAGGGACCCAAAGACCGAGCCATCGAGTCCAGAGGCTGAGGCCACAGGGTGACTCAGCTTCTGAGCATGACCCTCGGTCCCCACCCCGATCCTGAGGTTGGGGGACCTGAGGCTGGGCTACTCACAGGAAGCGGCTGCACAGTCTCACGTGCCCCTCCTGCCTCCACCGACGCCATGCCACCTTCAACGTGTGCAGATGAGAGAGTCCCCTCCCTCCCTGCCCCCGCCCCCTCGCCTCCACCCCAGGTCCTTAGAGCCGAAATACAGGCCCACAACCCTCTGATCCCAGTTTTGAAACCTAGACAGAAAGAGGTTTTGCAAGTCTGCAGCAAATTCACGGGGTAGCAAACCCCAACTGGCCTCTGGAGGAAAGAGCCACGAGAGGAGGGCGGCTCCGCCTGTGCTCTGCAGCCAGTGGGGGGCAGGCAGCCTCTCAGCAGCCCGGACCCTTGTGGCCCGAGCCCAGGAGTGCCCATGGGTCCCGCTGGCTCCTGCTGCATGCGGGGTGCGCTGCCCCAGCCCCAGCCCCAGCCTGCCTCCTCGCCGAACGTGCTGCTTTCCTCAAGGGCACAGCCCCATCTGCTGCCCCAGGCCTGCAGAGGGCCAACCTGATCCCTGTGCCCCCCTTCAAGCACATGACACCAGAGCTGCAGCAAGGGGCCCCATGTCACAACTCCACTGGGAAGCCTGGCTGGCTGAGCAACAGTGCAGTGCCCGTCCCGTCCCCGGCACGGGGAGTCGCTCTGAGGGCTCCTTCCCTCCACGTTGCCTGATGCTGCTGCTCACCTGCAGCCCCCAGGCCAAGACCCCCCCAGGCACAGCCCAGCCCCAGTCCGGGAGCTGGTGTGGGGTTTAAAACACGAGCCCCTGGACTTGCCTGTCCCCCCCTGCCCTAGCTGAGGAGCCCCTGGGTGAGGGGCGTCCCGGACACGTGGTCTCTGCTCCCAGTCCCCGACCCCCCAGCCCAGCTGCTCTCCCCTAGAGCGGGGGTCTAAAGTCACTTACTTTCCTCTCAATTTCTCAGGGGCTTTGGCTGCAAACTGGCTAGTTTCTGGGGGCCTGGGAGGGTCCCTGGCCCTGTCCTGGCACCCACCTCCGCAGGTGACAGGTCTGTAAATGCGGGCAGCTCCTCCTGTTGTGGCACCAGCCGGTGGCCACCTGGGCCCCACTGCGGGTTCTTGCCTCTGCCGGGGACCCTGTCCTTGCTGCACCTCAGGTCCACCTGGGCGCCAGGAGCAAACCTCTGCCCTGTCCTCCCCCACCCCCACCCAAGACGCCTCTGCTGCTGGCCCCCCAGGCCCAGAACCCGCTCTGCGCCCAACACCTGCCTACCTGGGATGGGCCTGCACGACTTGCGTTTCCCCTACTCCCCAGAACGTCGGGTGTCCAGTGCTTTCGCCGCACAGCCAAAAGATGACCAGTCCTGTGTTTGAGTTTACAAGATGCCAGGATACAAATTCTCACTTCATGTTCCAAGGTCCTTAACAACACTTCTTTTTTTAAAAGATTTTATTTATTTATTCTTAGAGTGGGGAGAGAGAAACATCAATGTGTGGTTGCCTCTCACACGCCCCCTACTGGGCACCTGGCCGCAACCCAGGCATGTGCCCTGACTGGGAATCTAACCGGTGACCCTTTGAATGGCAGGCCGGACCTCAATCCACTGAGCCACACCAGCCAGGACAACACTTCTTGACTATTATAATTTTCAAGTTATTTTTTCACAAAAACTCATCTACCTTGCCATGATTCATTACTGAAGTTGTTAGATTACACATCCAATCATTGAATTTAAAAATCAGTTGGGATTTGGGGCTCTCTCATCTGTGACCTGTGACCTCTGCCCCAGAGGCTGCGCCATTTGCCTGAGGTTCCACATGTTCGAGAAAGAAGAAACTGCTGAAGAAACCCCATACATTTGAAGGCTGTTAAATTATTTCATACTTATCCTGCAATTTCTGAATTCTTAAACTTGTATTTCCAGGACGACGTGACATATGTGCGAAAACGACACCAAATACCGTAACTTGGCCTCTCTCCTCCTGATACGGGCACCCCTCTTCAGTTACTTCTCTGTGGTTCTTCCCTCCTCCCATCTGTTTGCCAGCCCCACGGCACTGCTGCTGCACACGGGCCCTCACCGCTGTGGCTCCGAGGCGGACACAGAGCACCCATGCCCGCCAGGACAGCTGGCCAGGGGCGAGGGAGGCAGTGGGCCTCACGGCCGTCCAGGTGCTCCTTAGAGCTCACCAACTGCTCGCGCCCGGGTGAGAGCAGAACCAGGGCGCCCCAGAAGCCCCAGCAGCACCTCTGCTGTGCTGCCGGCCTGCACAGGTGGCAGCCGGGTCCCCCCCTCTGCAAGGGGCCCACCTCACTTTGCACACAGTAAGCGCCCAGCATACTTGAGGACGAGGTGAATGAATGAACTGTCTGGGGAAAAACATCCCCACCAACCCGTTTTACAGCGACCGAGAACGCGCAGCTGGAAGCACTCTGACGCCCTCTGTGCCCGGAGAGCAGGCGCACCTAGGGCAGGCGCCCGCAGCACTGCCGCTTCTCCACCCCTCTGTGCTCGGTGAGCAAGGCCCAGGGCTGAGAGGCCTCGTGTCCCGTTGCCTTACATGGACGGGGGTGGGCTCTCCCCTGACCAGGCGGCCTGGCTCTGCAGGAAGCTGACGCCTCGGTGAGGGAGGAAGGTCCTCACCGCTCCAGGGTGGCTGTTGTTCCCTGGAGATGGCCCCACTTTGACGCAAACTCTGCAAAGACACAGCCCCCCCGAGCACAGGGTCCGCGTCCACGTGGATGAGGGACCAGCCCACAGCACCAGCAGGGAGCGTGGGCCTGCAAAGTCAGAACGCACCCAATGCCGCCTGAGAGCCGTGCACCCTGAAGGGACAAGTGGGGCTTGGTGGGACACAAATCTGCCTCCACCCTGAGCAGGCCAAGGGACGCCCCCCAGTGCTGAGGACTGGGGCCACATGAGGGGAGGCAGCAGAAGGCTTCCCGGATGGAGGTCAGTGGCCACACCTTACTCTCCAGCTGACAGATCGCGACTGGGAGGAGAAAGCGTGTGTCCCTCAGAAACTGTCACCTGTGGGCACTGAAACCCAAATCCACACTCCCGCGCACACATGCTCACACACGTGCACGATGCACAGACATGCACACATGCCAGCCATGAGAGGCCCACCCAACCTCAGGGGTCGGGAGTGGAGGGGGCATGGACACGATTTCACTCCTCACCAGAGGAGGGCGAGACGTGACGTTTAGTGGCGGCTCAACGCCGGGGTTTCTAGTCTCCTAGCCTAGCATCTGACGCAGGTGCAGCACGGCAGGGGCAGTGGGCACTCTGGCTAGAGGGGCCACCAGCTGTGGGGTGACAGGGCGCTGCTGCATGGGGCCTGCTCAGAAAGAGACCCTGGGGCTCTAGCCTCTGCCCCACTGGGACTGCCCGTTGGCATGTGGTTGCAAAAGAAAGCAGGTGGGCAGGAGGACCACAGTAGGGGTAGGGGACATGCACACAGCCTTAAATGTTCTCTTCAGAAGAACATCTGTCCAAGAATCCAAAAAATCCCCTTAGTGGCTGGAGAGACCCCCCTGGCTGAGGCACCGGGTGGATCCCTGCTACAGGTCCATCCAAAGGGGTCCTGTGCCCGAGATTCCACGGGTTGCCTGAGGCCAGGAAGAGGCTGAGATACCCGGGAAGGAACCCGCAGGGCTACAGGGCTCCGGCAGGCTGCCCATTCCGGGGCCGATTTGATTCCCTATGAGCAGAGACCCACGGGGTGGCCGTCAGCACCGCGGCCAGCGCCACCCAGAGGCCTGTCCCCCACCCTATGGCCCTCTGCCGGGCTGAGAGGAAGGGACCCTCCACCAGCTCCATCTTCCTTCCTCTGCTGATTGAAGAGCAGCGGGACAGGAAGGCCCAACACGCGGCTGGTGGCGAGCAGTGGCGGGAGCCAGGGACGACCAGCTGCGCAGGGCCTGGCCTCCTGAGATGGCGGCGACGGTCCACGAGTGTACTGTGGTCGCGCTGCACAACGCTGTGGCTTTAGGGAAAACTGCTGAGCTGTACTTTTAAAGCTGGCGAGTGAGGCGGGATGTAGGGTACACCTCAAACATGGCTGCTGTTCAACACGCCTGAGGGACAAAGCCAAGAGAAAGGTCCCCGGCCGCCGTGGTGACAGGAGATGACACAGAGGGCCGCCGTCACTCCCTGTCCACCAGCAGCGCCCACGGAGCACATGCCCCACCCTTATGGACCAAAGAAGCCAAAGCCGCATGGGCGGCCAGCGTGGGCGGGAAAGGGCGGTTGGCCAGGCCACAGGGAGAGCTGGGGGTGTTAAACCAGGGCTCAGGTCAGAAGGTCCCAGGCCTGAGTGCGGGGGTAGGATGGTCCCCAGAGTGCAGGAGGAGGCCCCAGGACACCAAGCATGTGGCAGCAGGGCTGGCACCACTCACTTGGGACTCTTGTCTCACCATCCCTCCACCCCCAGGAGGATCATACCCCAGGCGGCACCCAGCTTCACTCACCTGCCGGCTCCCTCCCTCAGGTCACAGGGTCCTTAAGGCGACCCTATGCACAGCAGGGAGGGCTGGCGAGGCCGGGGGTCCCCAGGGCATAAGTGCAGGGCAGGGCCCAGAGCTGCATGTGTTGACTCGGAGCCCGAGGCCCGGCCAGGCTTGTGCCAGCCTCTCCTGCTGCGGGCTCGCTAGGGCAGGGGCTAGCTCGGGGGCCTGCAACCCCCCAGGGCTGGCTCTCCAGTCAGACCAGAAGGTTGTCAAGGGAGCTGGAGGCCCTCCCTCCCCCAGCAGCCTGAGCTCGCTCCCAGGGCCTGACTCCAGGCTGGGTCCCTCTGGAGTGCATTGCACTGGGCGAGGTTGGTGGCCACGGGGCCCGATAACAAGGCACCTCGTCTTCCGGGGGCTGGGAGGATCCCAGACGGAGAGACCAACAGGAGCCCCAGTGCTCCTCCAGTCTCAGGCTCCCCGCCCCCAGGGCAGAGGGGCCCCAAGGGTCCTCACTCCCCTGCACGGCCTCCCTACTCCCGAGCAAGATCCAAGGCAGCTCCTCGGGCCAGGCTCGGCCCACAGAGCTCCCAGGCCGTGGGTGCTGTCAGGGACCCCAGACAGGTGGGCGCGCCCTAGCAAGTCCCGCCTGGCACACACATCTCACGCAGGGCAGGCTTCGTTTTAAAAGGGATGCAGCTGCCCAGTGGGAGAGGCATTTAAAGAGGAATCGCACTTCAAGTTCCCAACCAGGGCCAGCCAGGGGACAGTACAGAGAACGCTCTCCGCTCTGCCTGGCAGAGTCTCCGTCCATCAGGGCCCCAGGCCGTGCTGGGGACTTTGCTGACCCAGTGTCCCTCCTCGGTCAAGCCCTCCAAAACTCCTACCTGCCTGGTGCCTGGCCTCCCGCCAGGCGCAGCAAGGGCGAGCTGGAGACTGGATGCAGTGGGACCTCCTTCCATGGCCCTTCAGGCGCTGCGCCGTCGCTCTGCCCACTGAGCAGGGCGCTGGACGCAGGCATGCGGGCATGGGTGAGGCCCCAGCTCCATGCTCAGGATGCCAGTGACCCAACGCCCACCCTCCTGGGGCAGAGGGCAGAGCCCTGGCACGTCCGGGGGGACTCCGTTTGGCCAGACAGGTTGTGGGCACTCCCCTTGTGCTCCGGTGGGGCTCCACGTCCCATTTTGAGTGCAGACGGGCTGCCTCTGCCTCCTGGGAGGACCGTCTGTGGTGCCGGCACACACTGCTTTTCTGTCTGCACCACACTCCCCCCCACCCCCACCGTCCATCTGAATTTCTCTGGTCACGTGGCCAGACCATAGTCTGCTTAAAATGCAACGTGTGGTTTGAATTAAGGCCGAATTCCTGTTTTCCTTACAGAACTGTAGGTTTCTGCGCCTGCTTGCTTTCTGTGAGCAGAGTGAACTGAAGGAGAGGGTGAAGCTGGAAGCGGAGAAGACAGGTGGGTCCAGGGCGGATGCCGGGCCCACCCCTCTGCTCTCTGGTTTACAGTGTTTCAGTGGTGGCCAGGAGACTCAGCTACTTCCCCGCTGAGCGAAGTTTCCCCCTGAAAATGGCGGCCTGTTTGTGCTGCAGGTGGTTCTGGTAAACACAACACGTGTCTCTAGCATTTGGACCAAGGTGGCCTCCTGGTTCAGAAAGGGCGGCCAGGAGCCTCAGCTCTGTCTCCTGAACTAATAGTGAGAGCAGGTCTGTCGCCTGTTGCAGATGAGTTACCACCACTGGGTTTCATCCTTGGGCAAAATTATCTGCAACATCCTGTTTTCGGGGAGGGTGAAACTTGACAATGGGGGGCTGCTTCCTCATGCTGTGAGGCCGACCTGGGTTTCCTATGGAGGGGAGGGCATGGGGCCCAGACCTGGAAATAACCCCGGCACCACGGAAACGGCGAACGGATGAGCCGCTGTGGCTCTTCTGCACAGTCCAGTCCTGCTCAGCAATGAGGCTCTGACCCACGCACACCACGGGCGAGTCTCTGTGTGCGACATGGAGGAAGCACTGACAGTCGCTACCTCGACCTCAGTGCAGGTTGTGCCCCAAGCCGTAGCACAGCACAGCTGGCACAGGGCCCAGCCACATATGGCTGACATGGCGACTCACCAGGCCGCTCAACGGGTTGGGGGGCTGGGCTGGAAACACGGGCGCAGCGAGACGGGATGGTGCTGAAAGGCCAAGTCCTGCCTGAGGGGCAAGGGAGGGAGGGGCTGGCCAGCGGGAAGAGCTGTGCCCGCAGCTCCAGCTGAGTGTGAGTGTCCCGCACAGTCCCCTTCGGAGCTAGGAGGGTAGTGGAGAGACAACCCCGGGGCAGGCCGAGGGCCTTCAAGTGATGGAGTCGAGAAAGGAGACTGTGAAAGACTCGGGTCCACGACCGCAGATGTCCAGACGCCCATGTACTCGCCGGGGTCTGAGCAGGGGCTGCACCTGGCCAACACGCAGAGCGCCACGAGGAGAATCCTAACCTCGCAGCTTTACCCACTTTATGCACAGAACAACTTGTGAGCCTTTCTGGGGTCAAGCACAGGACTGAAAAGGATGCACAAAGGCAAAACTTCAGAAACACAAGTCCACAACGCGGGGATGTGAGGAAGTGCCTGCCTCGGCGCTACAGAGGCTGCTCACCCACGAGGGTGACAACAGAGCTGTGCAGAGGCTCGGAAATGCCTGATGACCAGACTTTACATGGAGTGGGCACAGCTCCCCCTAGATATGAAACTTGACCATGGAGACCGAGGCCCAAACCAGAATGCGGTGAGCTAATAGGAGGGCAGCACCGCAGCAGACAGGGGCCGGACCCCATGGGTGGGGAGGGCCCTGGGCAGCGAGACAACCCTCCAGCCATGCCCGGTGGGAAATGCTGACAGGTCACCGGGTGGGCCACTCCTGGTTGGGAAGCCTTTCTGGAGGACTGGGCGCGGCAGTCCGGTGCTGCTGCAGCACACCCGAGGTTCTGGCCCTGGGGGCTACCGTGGAGGCGCAGCCCGCCCCCCAGGATCCTGAGCCCCAGGTGAGAGCCTCTGCTTCTACAGGGCCATGCAGCACGGGCCTTAAAGGGGCCACCTGGCATGGCTGCAAAGCCCTATGGCTACATATAGGGTGGCGCACACACTGAACCGTGAGAGCCAACAACCTCTTCCATAAGTGTTCACACAAGAAAAGGGAATTTAAGTCACTTGAGAGCCTGTGTGCAAGTATTTAATCAGCTTTATTCACAAGGGCCCAGACCTGGAAAGAACCCAAACGCCACTCAGAGGGCAAGCAGATGGGCTGCTGCAGCTCGTCTGCAGCGCAGTCCTGCTCAGCAATGAGGCTCCGACCCACGCACGCCACGGGCGCGTCTCCGTGCACGATGCTGAGAGGAAGCACCAGCCACACAGACCACAGGGACGGACGTTCTGGAAAAGTCAAGCGCGGCCAGGAGGCAGCGGTGCCAGGCTTGGGGTGGAGGGTGGGGCTGACCCCGAAGGATCAGAGGTGGTGGTGCTTATGTGGCTAGACGCACTTGTAGGGCCCACCCAAGCCTGTAAATTGGACTGCACGTAAATTGACAGTATTACAGGTTCCCGCGCCCGACGGGCTACCTCTAGACCTGGAGGCGTTGTTGGCTTTTTGTGTAAATGAACTGCCTCAGCTGAGTGGGGTCCACCTGCACCTGCTTCACATGGGGAACCCCAAGTCTGAGTGAATTCTTACAGAGGAAGAGCTTCCAACAGTGTCTGGCCCACGGTGAGCACTAAGTGGTGACCGTTGTCACCGAGGCCCCGAAGCCTGAGAGCCTGTCTCAAGCTCGTCATGTGCACTGCCTGCCCTCTCTTTGAGGGACTGGAGGTCAGGGCCAAAGAGCAGCAGCCCAGGACACGAAGGAGACAAGAGTGGGGGAGGTGGGAGGGGCGGTGAAGAGCTGGGACTAGGGCCAATTTCACAAGGAAATAATATCCATGTTTTGTTCTATTCTTTCTGAATACAGTAGAACCTCGGCTCTCGAACTTAACTCATTCCAGAAGGCTGTTGGAGAGACTATTTGTTTGAAAACCGAATCGCACCTGAGCGACATGTGGCTGACCAAACAGGTATTTGCACGAAAGGGCTGTTGTGTTGGGAACCAAGTTGTTCAAGATGGGAGACCTTCGGGAGCTGAGGTTTGATTGTAAAAGCCCGAAGTGGTGCTGAGCGGAGAGGCAGTCAGCGCAGCAGAGGTGGTGCTGGCCGAGCCCACCCCTGGCTGCCACCGCTGGCTCCTGCGGGGCCTGGCCTGTTCTGACTCGAGGCAGGCTGGGGTGAGAGACGCCGGAGTGGGGCCGGGCCCAGGACAGGGAGAGCCCTGCCCTGTTAGCAGTCTTGCCCGGAGCCACCCCCAACCCCACGCTGTCCCCATGCTCACGCCAGTGCCCACTGCAGGATGGCTGAGACCCCAGGGTTCAGGTGGCCCAGGCACGGCCAGCAGGCGTCCACAGAACGACTTGGCTGTGGACCCATGAGGCATGGCCTGTAACCACGGGGGTGCAGGGGGAGAAGACATGGTGTCTCTGGACCCCCTCCCCTCAGGAAGACCCCTCGCCTCTGGACAAAGCACAAGACAAGGTGAGAGTCTGTACATGAGCCTGTCCACTGGCTAGGGGCAGGGCTGGGACTTGCATGCGTCTGTCCACGGGCCAGTGACCCTGCACCTGAACAAATCAGATGGTAGAGCCGGTGGCTGCAAGCCAGGCGGCCCAGCAGCACGGCTAGCTGCAGAGACCAGACTCAGGATGGCCTGACGCTGTTTCCTGACCGGCTGTCAATGTTCACGAGAGTGTCTTTCCAATTTGCAGTAATTAGGGCGATGCTGCAAACCACTTCCTCTGGCTCAGTCACTAGTCTTAATTCCGCTGCCACTTGGCGTCCGGGGTCGTCACTCATCGCCGTCTGCACTGGCAGACGGGAAACCTCAGTGCTCAATCCCGGGGCGGGAGCCGCACCCCCCGTGGCGCATGTGTGGGCGGCTCCCTGGGAGTGGTGGCCCTGCTGGGCACATCCAGGCAGCTGCACAGGGCCACCCTGTGCCAGCTGGACCCGCTGACTGCCTGGCCTGAGTACGAGATTGTGAAGCTTGGCGCTCTTCACCCTGCTGGCACAGTGCAGGCTGTCACCCCACCGCCATTTGCTTGCCGACTGCTCCACAATGTGGCGCTCCTGTGCTGGGTCCAGCTGCAGCTGTGGCGGGATGTCTGGTCCCGGGGGAAGAGTGGCTCATGAGCCTGGCAGAGCCGGTGCCGGCTGGGGAGGGCTGTGCGAGCGCCCTGGCCACCCCCTGCCCCACCAGCCGTGCGGGCTCACCCTGCGGGCCCTCCAGGGGTGGCTTCTCCTTGCCGCCAGTAGAGAGCTGAGTTGAGGCCTGCCCTGCCGGCTGGCAGCCGCTAGACGGACGGTGAGGGGGCTTCTGGGCGGTCAGGGGCACAAGTGCGTGCCGAGACATCCTGACTGAGCCAGGGCCCACACAGTCTGCCTGCTGGCTGGCACCTTTCTCCACACCTGCCCCAGCCAATGACAGAGAAGGCATCCTGAAGATAAAGACATTATTCGAACAGTTCGTAGCCACATTAGAATCTGGTCCTGAATGTCGTCACTGGCCAGCTCTCAGCTGCGGGAAGTCTGGGCCACGTGAGCCGTGCGGAGGGCAGGGAAGGTGCACGCCGTTTTCAGCTGGTCATCGTCACTGCAGGTCCGCGGTGTCGCTCCTAGGCTCTCGTCAGGACACAGGCGGCGTGAGTCCAGGGTGGCGGCAGCACCCAGAGCTCCCCCTGCTCCGCGCCCTGGTGGACCGTGTTGCTCCTTCAGGCACCCCAGCAGGTCAGTGCAAAGCCCTGTGTTCAAAAGCCCCCTCAGTTCGATTGGACAGTGTCTACTGAAGGACCACTAACATGCGAGACATAAAAATACAGACACGGCAATTAAATCTTATTCCAAAACTCTCACTCACCATCCCTGCAGGGCTCACTTTGAGGTTTTCTCCTTGGACAGAGAAGAGACACGTGAAGGAAGGGGGCTCCCTGGCTCAAGGGAACCCGGAGAGCTGTGACTCGCTTCAGACTTGACTCCAGAGCATTTTTAGGTCCACAGGACAATTCAGAGGCACTCGGCGAGCCCATGTGCCTCCCGCCCCACACTCGGCATCTCTGCCAGGTGGCGCATGTGCCACTGCCCGCGAGCTGCACGTCACGTCACTGTCCCCCTGGTCCAGAGCTCACATCAGAGCCACTCCTGGTGGGGTGCTTCCACAGGTTCAGGCAATGCACAGGGATGTGTGTCCACCATCCTCATGTCACACAGAGAATCACAGCCCCAAATAGCCCTTTGCTCCGCCTGTCCACCCCGCCCTGGCCCACAGCCGAGCTGTCACGGTCCCATGGTTTCACCTTTTCCGGAACGTCACAGAGTTAGAATCACACAGCATGCAGCCTTGTCATTGTCAGGGTGGCTTCTTTCCCTTAACCATGTGCCTTGGAGGTCCCTCTGTGTCTTTTCATGACTTGATAGCTTGTGTCTTCTTAGCACTGAGTAGTACTCCATTGTCTGAACTGTCTATTTGAATAAGTATTTTAATATTAACCTGAAAACTAAAGACAAAAACCTGCCTTTATGAGTTCACCTTTCCTGTGTTTCTATAGGTGTATGACTTCTTCTAAAAAGGATCTGGGTCTCAGTCGTTAAAGCAGTTTCTGTAACATAGATTAAAATAGTAAATGCTTCCTAAAGTTCCCCTTGTATTTCTCCTTCATTTACTTACATATTCATAGCACCTTTGCCATAAAACATGTGCAGGAGCGAGGTCTGCTCATGGCATGCCCAGGGCCGGCAGAGCAGGAAGAGGGGGCAAAGCCCCAGAAATGGCCCAGCACCAGGGCAGATGCATGAAGGGCTGCTTCCTTGCACAACAGGGTCACGCTTTACTGATGCTGGATGCGATCCTCCTTGTTGAGTGTCTGGACTTCAGTGTCTTCCTCTGAAGGGCGCTGACGTTCACTCGGGCGGTACTGTGGCCCAGCACCATGTTTCTGAGCACTGCTATTAAGCTTTGGTAATCAAGTCCCCTGTCCCAGATCCCGGGACATCCTGCAGTGGGGCCGGCGGGCCCGGAACTCCGGCCGCCCTGCCGTAGGCTCCGGGGCAGTTCCACTCAGGGCAGGCCATGTTCTTAGCTTGGCCTGTGGCGTCCTCACGCGGGGCGGGCGTGGACTCAGCCCCGGACTCCAGGGACTGCCCCCTGGCCTCAGGGACTCTTGCTTGAGGTGGTACCCTCCTCTCCAGGGCTGTCCCTCAACAACAAGGTCACTCTGCTGAGGGGACAGGGCAGGCAGCACAGGGCTTCAGACTATCACCCCAACATCTGAAAACCGTTGTCTTCTGTGTTTTATCTGATTTTCAGTTGTCATGTCAGGAGTGCAAGTTCCCTCCCATGACTCACGCATAGCCAGGAGCTAAGTTAATTTATAAAAACACAACAGAAGATGCCAACGAGTTCTGGTTTCAGAACTAAGGGAGGTGACACAAGCTCACGTGTGTGCAGGGCTGCTTGGCAGTGGCTGACTCTAGGACAGAGAAAGCAGACGCACAAGGTGAGTCTGGAGCATGGGGTCCCGGCGTTTCTAAGTATTTCAGCTAAAGGAATAGTTTTAGATGCCCGCCACAGGGATGGAGGGGATGGCTCGTGGACCTTTTCTCTTCGGCAGTAGGGGCCCCTCTTTACACTGAGCCTGGCATGTGAGATACGAGAGGCCCTGCTGACTGGAGTGGCGGACAGGTGGGGGACACCGATGGCAACACCGTCCAGGCTCTCAGGCCCCAGCCACAGGCCGCATACAAAGGGCCCTGCAGGCCCCGGGCTGCTGCCAGACGTGCTGCAGGGCCCTCGTCCAGTCACCCCTCAGCCTGAGGTGACCAGACACACCGAGAGCAAGAGCTTTTCAAGGACAGAGCCAAGAGAAAGTTCTGGAGCCAAGAGACAACTAAGAAAACATGTAGGACTGGGGCTTTTTAGCATGGGAGGACCCTTTAGCCCTGGAGAACACCTATAAAAACCCTTAACTTTGAAAAAACAAACCAGAGCTGACTGGGGAGACGGGCAAGGCCACTCTCTGTGGCTCCCTGATGACGCAGCTTGGAGACCACAGAAACAAGGTGGGGCCAGGACAAGGACCCTGGCCTTCAGCCTGACGTTGTGGGACATTCTGCCTATAAACGCGCCCTGGGAACCGGATGGTCCCTCCCAGGGCAGGGCCTGGTGTGTGCCACCAGGGCACTTGCCTGCCTCTGCCCGGGGTCAGTGGACTGCAGCCCCTACAACCTGGTCCTGTCTCTGTCACAGTGCCGTGAGGGCCGGCAAGTCGCACAGCCAAGCCACCCAGTGCTCTGGTAAGACAGCGGGGCCCCGAGGCCTAGCAGCCTCAGCTCAGCTGACCCTAAGCCTCCAGCACAACACCGGGGAGCCGGCCACAGGACCGTGGTCGCAAAGTGACGCCAGCGGCAAGCGCAAAGGTGTAGCGGCTGTGCCGGAGTGGTGGCCAGGCAGCGGTGGGACAGGGCAGGGCACGCTAGTAGCAGACAGCTACTTCTGAGTGACATGTTGGCTATTTCAAGGTTTGGGCTTCATTTTATTTATTTATTTAGCTGAAGAGGAAGTTGGACTTTCTCATGGCTCATTTCTTTCAGAATGGTGGTTCAGGAGTTGTTGGTGCTAGAATCACCTGCGTGTGCAGCTGGCTGGAGCGTCTCTGGACTCGGGTCGCCCCAGTCGTGCCCGGTCACTCATAAGTGAGCCAACACATGAGCCTGCGGCTGAAACGCTAAAGCTGGAAGGAACCCGGAGTATCAAAGAACGCATGCAGACTTCCCTGTTGAAAATGTGTGTGTTTCCTGAGACATGTCCCCAAAAGACGCTAAGTTGTCGTCGCTCAGTGCGCCACCCAGCCATCTGCAGCCCACACACAAACCAGGAAGCCGGTGGCCCAGCCCCAGCAGCAGGGGCGCGGCTGGGCGCGGCCCGCGTCCGTGGGAAGCGGGCATGCTGGCTCTGGGTGCTGGCGGCAACCTGCCTCATTCACATTCGGTAATAAAAAAGATCGCTCAGGGTTCAACCTCACCGTCTCAGCAAACGAGAGAGGTGAAAAAAAGGCAATCCCGAAAAATGCAAGAAGTTCGTTAAAACATGTTTATGGAGCTGCGTAACTTGGCAGAAGCAGCTTGCGCATGTGGGCCCTATAGTCCCTGCAGCCCTGAACCACACATGTCCGGGGACGTCTGGGGTCATGGGCCCTCCTGGCCAGGTCAGCCAGCCCTTCTCCAGGCCGGTGGCACAATGCCAACCAGTAGTAGGTGGGTGTTGGGAACTGGGGACCAAGTTCACCCTGACCACATAGGCAGGTGCTAGGCACCAAGGGGCAGGGTGGGAGCCATGGTAGGAGGAGGCTACTTAGGTCTGCCGCCAACACCTGCGAGAGAGGTGCACGCAGGTGGCTTTAGGAGCAAAGGGAAAGGGGAGCTGAGGCGCGGCTGACACTGAGAGCAGGAAAAGGGCTCTAATTCCTAAGTTCCATGCTGAGCTACCCGCTAGTTCTTGGGTTTAAATTTCCTTCTGGGAATGTCTGTGAAATTCCTGGATTCAAGTCTCTGTGTGTAATTCACACCCTATTCTCTAAACTGAGAGAATTTAGTGTTTAGGTTTATTTTTAAAAAGATTTTATTTTTAGAGAGAAGGAAGAGGGAGAGAAAGAGTTGGAGAAAACATTGATCTGTTGCCTCTCGTACGCACCCCAACCAAGTACTAGCCTGCAACCCAGGTATGTGGCTTGACCAGGAATCGAACCCATGGGATGACTCGCTTTGCAGGATGATGCCCAACCCAATGAGCCACGCCAGCTGGGCTAGTGTTTAGTTTTAAGGCCAGTCAGTTGCTAAAACAAGTGAGAATATTTAAGGTATCAACAAATGATGATGAGTTATTATCTAAAGGATGAACAAGATCTATTTATAATCCCTTCGAACTTAAAAAAATGGTCTCAGTGGGTGAAGAAAGCAGTTAAGCTGGAAACTTCCTTAAAGACGCTCAATGGGACTGAGCTCACTGCCAGCATGTAGGAGAAAGAAGGCCAGCAGGGAAACAGTTAACGCTGGCCTCCCAGGGAGGCCGTCCCGCCCCTGTCCAGAGCACAGTGGGCGGCCCTGGGAGGCCTATAAGGCTGCTCCCAGTGCCAGTGTTGCTGCTGCTGCAGGGCGACTTGCCTGCTGCTGGAGACAATGACAGGCAGGCCTCTACATCCACGCAGGACCAGTCGGCTGTGAGCGCATTTCCGAGGCTGCCCCAGGAGACTCCAGAGGACAGGAGGGTCCGCTCAGAGACCACATCAGGTCGGGCACTGGCTGCAGCACAGGTAAGTCTGTCCTGGGCTCCTGGTTCTGCCTTCAGGCCAGTGAGCAACCCGCTGTGGGTAACAGCTGGACCCGAGCTGGGGACAGGGCACTGAGGCTCTGACCTCCAGGCAGAGCCGTGCCCATGTGGGAAAACCCCACTTTGGCTCTCGCAATGCTGGCGTGATGGGAGCTGGGAGGCCTGGCGCGGGCACCCCTATAGGGGCACTATAGGTACGTGCTGAAAGTGCTGTCTCCGGGCTGCCCCGCAGTGTCCCAGCAGGAACCAGCGCCTTTCTGGACAGTCAGGCACTAGAGCCCTGTCTATAGCACAGCCCTCTATCCCCTTCCAACAAAAAACGCACACCTGCCCCAGAAAGTACAGGCGATTAATATTCCTTTACAAAGATATACACCTAGTGGATCTGAGAAAAATGTGGTCTTCTTTCTTTCTTTTTTTAATCCTCACCCAAGGGCACACATATAGATTTTAGAGAGAGGGGAAGGGAGAGAGAAAGAGAGGAAGAGAAACACTGATCGGTTGCCTCAACAGGGGACCAAATCTGCAACCCAGGCATGTGCCCTGACCGGGAACCAAACCTGCAACCTGCCCGTTTATGGACGACGCCCAACCAAGCCACACAGGCCAGGGCACGTGTGTCTTATTTCTTCAGATCTGGACAAGCAACGGAAATCTGAAACAAAACGATATCAAACTATTTAATGCTAACCTTTATATTTATACACCCGCGGTCAATGTCCCGAGGATACTGCGTCAGCAGATTTACTCCTAAATTCCGGTATTTCTTCATTAGACCATTAACAGGATTTGTCAAGGATCAGCGACTCCATTTACACAGGAAAGCGTAAAGGACTCGGTCAGAAGCTCTTCCTTGCAGCCTCTCGAGCCGCCTCAGCTGAGAGGGTAGGTGGTCTCCACAGCCCCCACCTGTGAGCTCTCCTCTGACTGGCGCCTAAGACGTGCCATGGCCTCCCCACTTAGAGAGCAAAGCAACGAGCCTGAGCAGTTTTTACAAAGTGAAATACTGGGGCTTTAAACAGAATACTCCTAACATCGAATTTATCAACCTCAGCTAAGCAAAGGGTATTGAACACATTAAAATAATTACTGACACCACAGCATGATTAATCTTTTTCTTTTTTCCCCTTTAAGTAGTATTTCCAAGCAATAGTCAATAAATGTCTAGCCTGGTTTGGCGATACTTCAAAAATGGTTACTAATTGCCTCACAGAGTGAAATGAAAATCTCAAATAAAAAAACAATTCAAATCCATTTTAATGTCACCACTCCGGTCACTCTGGGTTTCTGGGCTGGAGGCTCCCTGGAGAGGGGTGGGGGCATCCTGTGAGCTGTAGAGTGTCCTTGCTGCCCAGGGCACCCCTCCCCACTGACCCAAATATCAACCGCTGCCGGTGCCCCTGGCTGACACCACAGAACACTGGGGGCGGCACTCAGTGAACTGTACAGCCCAAGGCCAGAAGCCCCAGTTTCAACAGAGATGCGCGGCCGGCGGTCAACCGGCAGCACGGATGCCGGCAGCCCCAGCAGACGCGAGACAAGAGGCCGTTTTCCTTACCTGCTGTCTAGGGTACCGAGAGTCTAGGTCACAAACAGCACCACGAAAGTATATTTGGTTTGACAGTAATTTGTCAAAACACTGAGTAAAATTTCCATAGTATTTCCTAAAATAATTACCATTTTTATTCCTGATTCTCTTTCATGTCATATGAAAAAAGTTTCGTTTTTGGCATTTAAACTTAGTACTAGGATTAGCAAGAAGCTAGGTTTCTTTGGTCATTTTGTTGTTAGAGAAAAGACCTTGCTCCAACACCCACAAGCTGTCCTGGATCCACTACCTTTCAGAAAAGCTGGGTTTTTCCCTTCCCGTTTAGTCCTCTTTGCAACAGCTGCAGAAATAAATTTTATTTCCTCCCCTGACAAACAGTAGTTTTCCTAAGATCCCCGAGCCCAGCGCCGGCATTACCTCACGAGCCTGCTATGTGACTATTAAAAAACAGCACCCAGGGCGAGGGCGGCCCGCTGCCTGTCTGCAGCCCAGACTCCGTGGCTCTGGGAGCCCTTGAGGAGGAAACGGACAGTTTTTACACTTAATTTCTCAGCCTCAGCTAAGTGGCCACTGTCCCTCCAAGATGATGAAAGCCCTGGTGTGACCCTCCCCGGCAGGCGCAGGTGCGGCCCCAGGACTCCGCAGCACTCTAACACCGCAGAATGAAAATAAACGAAGACTCACGCTCTCTTCTGCTTCCCCAGGTGCCTGCAGGGAGTGGCGTCGGGCGGCAGAGCGTGCCAGGCTGTTCAGGGCAGACGCTCTCCCCTCGCCTCCTGCTCAGCTCCGCGCAGAGCGGCCCCCGACTGCCACAGGTGCCCCCGGTGACAAGCTCCGATGGGCAGAGCTCTGGTTCGCTGCAAAAAGGACCTTTCTTTCTAAAGATGGATCTGCTGCTCGAAGCAGGTCTGTCTGAGCCCCGTGGCGGGTCTGGAAGTCCGCATACAGCAGACACACACGTGTGACTCCTTGAGTGCGCATCTCCAGCATGGAGACGAGTCCTGGCCCCCACAATGGCACCTCCGTGGCGCTGAACCTGTCCCCTACGCTGGCCGCCCGGGCACTTGCCAACCAGACAGGCGAGCTGGTGGCGCACCAGCAGTACGCCGTCGGGCTCTTCCTCTCCTGCCTCTACACCATCTTCCTCTTCCCCATTGGCTTTGTGGGCAACATCCTGATCCTAGTGGTGAACGTCAGGCTGCGAGACAGGATGACCGTCCCCGACCTGTACTTCATCAACCTGGCGGCAGCGGACCTCATCCTGGTGGCTGACTCCCTGATCGAGGTGTTCAACCTGGACGAGCAGTACTATGACACGGCTGTGCTGTGCGCCTTCATGTCCCTCTTCCTGCAGACCAACATGTACAGCAGCATCTTCTTCCTCACCTGGATGAGCTTCGACCGCTACCTTGCCCTGGCGCGGGCCGTGCGCTGCGGCCCCTTCCGCACCAAGCACCACGCCCGGCTGAGCTGTGGCCTCATCTGGCTGGCCGCAGTCTCCGCCACCCTGCTGCCCTTCACTGTGGTGCACCTGCAGCATGCCGGGGACGTCTGCTTCTGCTTCGCGGACGTCAAGGAGGTCCAGTGGCTGGAGGTCACTTTGGGCTTTATCATCCCCTTCGCCATCATCGGCCTCTGCTACTCACTCATCGCCCGGGCTCTCATTCAGGCTCACCGGCGCCGGGGCCTGCACCCCCGGAGGCAGAAGGCTCTGCGGATGATCCTGGCCGTGGTCCTTGTCTTCTTCGTCTGCTGGTTGCCCGAGAACGTCTTCATCAGCGTGCACCTCCTGCAGCGGACGCCGCCGGGGGCCGCGCCCTGCCAGCAGTCTCTCCGCCACACCTACCCCCTCACCGGTCATATTGTCAACCTGGCCGCTTTCTCCAACAGCTGCCTGAACCCCCTCATCTACAGCTTCCTGGGAGAGACCTTCAGGGACAAGCTGAGGCTGTACATCGAGCAGAAAACAAGCACGTCGGCTCTGAGCCGCTTCTGCCATGCGGCCCTGAAGGTAGCCGTCCCGGACAGCCCCGAGCAGCCAGAGGTGAAGTTCAGCAGCGTGGCATAGACAGCAGGTGGTTCCAGCCGACACAGCGCCGGCCAGGGTGAGGGGCACGGTGGTGGGCAGAGCACCACCACGGCCTCCCCAGGCCTGCTCACGTGCTACTCAGGCCACCTGAGGCTGCTCCTGCACAGAGCTGTGCCCACCCACCACGCACCCGACTGCAGGTCACGGGATGGCAGAGGGGCCTGGGACCAGCGTGGCCCTCACGTCCTCTCTGCACCATCTGTGTCTTGCAGAAGACATTTCTGACATTGGCCACCAAGAGCAAAAAAGGAGGAGGCGCTTCGATGCAGTGTCTTAGTTTCAAGGCAGACCTGTTACAGATCAGCCACCTTGGGGAAACGAAGTCTGGGGACTGGTCTGCACTGGACATCACGGTCGCCTCCGTGTCCGCAGTTCCGATCTTGCTGCATGCCGAGCATTTCCGGTCTGCAGGCGGCCGCCTCACCCACACCTGTGCACTCTGGCTGCCTGGGCCGGAAGGCACCTCTCCAGGGAAGGTCCGTGCTGCCCCGAGTGGTGTTCAACCAGACGGCACTGTGTTTGCTGACTGTGTCTCTGCCCCATGTGCGTGTGGAGTGACACTGAGGGGCAGCTCGGGCGGAACGATGAGATGCGCCAGCACGCGCAGGCACAGCGGGAACAATGATGACTGTGTCAACAGTTCTCATGAACACGTAAACACGTAGCAACCAACAGTTGCCGGCAACATTCAGCTTTTACCAACACAACGTGTGTGCTGGTTCTTCTAGATTCTCTAAGTAGCTCCCGAATGGGGCCAGGGGCGGGGCTCCCCACGCCTCAGCTGCAGATGCGCTCCTTCCTCTCGAGGGAAAAATGCCTCAGCGCTGCCAGGCTCGCTTCCGTAGGAGAGCTCTCACAGGCCAGTGCCAAACGCGGCCCCTGGACAGAGCTGCATCCCTGGGGTCTGACACCTGCTGCACCACCCCCGGGGACAACTGTTCCACGTACTCTCGCTTTTTTAGAAGGCTCCTCCTGTCAGCATACACTGTGGTGTCCGCACTGGCTCGAAGCACCCTCAGAGCATCGGGCTAGTACGCCCTTTCCCACTTGAAAGTGGGGGAGGCTCCTGTCCCTCCTATGCCGCTGGAGGCCACCACCCAGCAGTGCCCCCAGAATGACCTGGCTTCCCTGGGAGAGGCCCTCATGGGTCTTCACCAGGCAGGTCTCCCCGTCCTGGGAACGAGCCATTTTCAGGTTCAATAGCTCTTTATAAGCACAAATCAAGAAAGAAAGCAGCGAGCTGAAGACACGCATTCGCTGAACTGTAGCGGCGGCGCTGCCTCCAGTGGCTCACGCCCTCCTGAGGACCCGCCTGCTGCACGAACACCCTGCTCTCAGTCCCTGGGCAGGAGCACGGGGAGGCCCTCCCCAAACAGCCCTCCTCCAGTGCCTTCCTCCCCACCCCACCTCTCGGGCCCTCCCAGCAGGGACCCCGGTGACTGGCCTCACTCTCTGAAAGACGCTTCCCCCACCCCTGCCCCTCTGCAGGCACCTGCCCTCAGCGTGGGCCTCTCAGAGCAGGCGGAGACCGTCGTACAGGGTGCAAGCTGGGTACCAGATCCCCCACCAAACGTGGGCACGGACTGCAGCTCCAGCATTGTGCATCTAAGTACACACAAGGAAGCCACCGAGGGCACTCGCCCCTCTTACCCGACCTGGACAGTGGTGATGGAGACGCTCTGTAACGTCTGGCTCTGACGGGGAGGGCTGGGGAGACTGACAAGGTGCTGGAGGATGAGGCCTCATCTCTGACCCTTCCAATAATCAAGCCCACGAGGTTCATACTGTCTGTCACTCAGATAAAGGAGCTGATGCCAGAAGAGTCTGTAGCTGCTAGAAATCTTAAACGACAACAGCGCAGTCAGGAACTGCCCCCTCTCCGGCTCCAAAGCCCAGTCCTTTCCCCCACAGCCCCCAGCAACTCTTGGTCTCTAACAGACAAAAGCAAACCATGTAGACCCCAGGCGCGATGCGGATGAGGGGCCAATCCCGGTCACAGGTCTGACCCTTCCCCACGGTGCATGAGACCCACAGTGGGTGCAGATAGCAGGTGCCTTCCAGGGGCTGCAGGCGGCCCCCCCATGGGCAGCTGCAACGTTCATGCCCCTCCCTAGGCTACAGCTGAGGAAGCTTATAGCTGGGGTCCTGAGTCCATCTCGGAGACCACACAGGACAGATGTGTCCTTCTTGCCCTCGTAAGCCACCCCCTGCTTCTAAGCCGCCTCGCCACAAGGTAGTCAACTGGCACTTGCCTGAGGCACAGGTCAGACAGGCTGGGCAGAGCTCCCCCTGAGCCCTCACAGCCCCCCTCCTGACCTGTAAACTGGAGTGGGGCTGCTCCGACGGCCCACCGCACAGATGGCCAGTGTGCAGGGTCGTGAGGGGGGCGAGTTCAAGTCAAGGGACCCCTAAGGAGCCAGAGGCTGGACCTGGTGGCCTCTGAGCCTCCGTGTACAACCTGCCCAGCTTGGCCACACACAGACCCTTCTGAAAAGCACCGAGGGCTGAGACTGGGTCATTTCTGGCAGGAACAGCACAAGATAAACTCAGCGCTTTGACTGCTTTGCTGCTTCCGGTCACCCAGCTCTCCTGGCCCTGCTCGGAGGTTCCGAACTGCAAGTGCCACTGCCTCTGGCTCCAGCTTTCTTTCTCTGTGCTGAACAGCTCTCCCTAACGATGGGCGGCAGGCCTCGCCCCACCCCGAAGGCATGCCCCTTGTCCGTGTCTGCATGCCAACCCTCTGCCTAGAGGGAGGGCAGGGGCGAGTGAGGCAAACGGCCTTCCAGCGGGTGCCTGGGGCCGGCGAGGCCCTCCCGCATACCACGGACCCAGTGGTCAGTGGGCACGTCAGCGTTCTGGAAGCTGGCTGGCATTCTCTGAGTGAGGGTGGGAGATGCGAACCAGGTGGAGAGGGCGGCCCGGAGGAGCTGTGGGCACGCACAGAGCCAAGGTATCAGTCTAACTGTGAGACTTCTACAACCAGAGCCCATGCTGGAGTGTAGCATGTGCACACGTGTGCGTGCCCTGGCTGTGAGCGTGCATGTGCACACACAGTGAATGTGTGAACGCAAAGTCGCACAAGTGCATGTGCCCATAGCTCTGTCTGCTCAAAGGGCAGCGAGCTCCACACGGCTGCACACCTGCCTTCCAGGGCCCAGCCCTTGGTCTCTAACACCTTGTCCTCGAAAGCAATGGGCTCCTAGGAGAAGCGGCCGATTGGGCTAGGGCAGGTTAGCCTTGGAACTCAGTGTCTGCCAGGTAAGAAAAGCTCAAGAGACGACAGGGCCGCGGGACAAAGACACGGGGGCCACCTGCAGGCGGCCCCCTGGCCAGATCTGGGGTGACAGGAGCAACACCAAGGGAACGAGGAAGAGTGGACAGCAAGGGACTAGTGAGAGACAAGGACCCAGGAGGCCGCGGCTGTAACAAGCAGGTGCAGGCACACCCTTTGCAACAATGCAGGGAGGCCCCAGTGACTGGGAGGGTCCTGGCTCATGCAGAGAGCAGTGCTGACTGGCGACTGCCTCCGCTGAGCAGGGACAGGCAGGCCTCCGAATGCAGGCTCACCCTGGCCCCGGTGAGGGACAGGATACCTGCAGAGCATGCACCTCCCCACCCCCGCCAGGGACGGTAACCACACCGTGGAGATGGGACAGTCCCCCACGGAGTCACCAGACGAGCCCACTGGAGGGGAGGCCAGGAGTGGACTCCAGAGGGCACCGTGCCGCCATGTCCTGATCTGGGACAGAGCCAGACTCTAACCGGGAAACCCTCAGGAATCCCAAAGTGTGGACAGGGCACTGAGTTCCAAAGAGCTGATGTCATAAAAGACAGAGACAGGCAGAGAGGTGTTCCGGCTCATGGGGGAGGTGGAGAGATACAGCAACGCATTGCAGTCCGGGGTCCCCACAGGAGGGCCAGCCCTTCAGAGAACACCGCCACGCGGCTGTTTTGGGCCACAGGTGCCTCGGTGGTTTCCGGAGTCGTAGAGCCATGCCGCTGCCAACCACGTGATGCTGAGGGAACCACACGCCAGGGTATACACCCAAAAGCGGGGTGGGACTGCCCCAAGCACACACGCAAACGTCAGAGCACGTGGGACACAGTGTGTGCGAGGCCAAATCTGTGCCAGGTACAGGCCCCCAGGGACAGGGACAGGCGTTCAGACAGACACCTGCACACGAACCCTCACAGCAGCGTCCCTCACGGCAGACAGCAGGCGGGACCGGCCCCCACGCCCCCAGCAGATGTGTCGTCCGTACACAGCATGGAATACTGTTCAGCCATGAAAGCGACTGGACGCCACAGAGAAACCTGGAAAACTTGATGCTCAGTGAAAACCAGGCACGGAAGGACCGCGTCCTGCGGGGTTCCATTGGTATGAAAGGCCCAGAGCAGGTGAGTCAGGGAGAGAGAAAGCAGACAGTGGTGTCCGGGGGCCAGGGGTAGGGATGGGAGTGACTGCTAGTGGGTATGGGGTTTCTTTGGGGATAAGAAAATCCCCTAAAATTAGAAAGCAGCGACGGGCAGACAACTGTGAACATGCTAAAAACCACCGAAGCGCACACGTTAAAAGGATGACTTCATGGTAAATTACATCTCAATAAAGCTGCTGTTCAAAAAGGAAACACCGGACCTGTTTTTCCTACAGCAGCTGCCCCTGTGGGACAGGCTCGGCACCTCCTCCCCAACCAAGGGGTGGCGCCCCTCACTGGCAGCCCAGCCCTGGGACACGGAGAGGTTGCAGACACCTGCAAGCCCAGAGGCTGCCCTCTAGCTCTGGCTGTGTGTCTCCTACCTGACATTCACTCTACTTAGTTACTGCCTAGAAATTCAAGCTTTATTTTCTTTTCCACAGTGGGAACTAATTATCAGGGGCATCTTTCGATATGCTTTTCAATTACCAGTTGAAAAAGAGCTTCAGTGGCAGTCAGAACTGGATTCATGAAATCCTGCCCTGGGACCCTCATGAGGCCGCAAGAGCCTGGGGATGCCCTCACTGCCCCGCACATGGCGCCGGGTCAGCAGCCCTGGGCCATCGCCCGCCTGGGCTGGTGCTCCAGCTGACGCAGAAGCAGCACAGGGTACAGGACGCAGGCAAGCTGTCCCCTCGCCATTCTCGGGTCCTCTGTCCTATCCCGGTACCCTTTCACCAGGGTGTTCCACTAGGACTTTGGGAACAAGGCTTCACTCATGCACAGACATCCAGGTCAGGTCAGGCGAGGTGTCGGGGCAGCTGAGGTTTCACTGCAGCTCCTAGACCACGTCTTCAGCTGTGACTGGGGAAGGGAGCTTTTGCTTCCAGCACCAACAGGTCAGCTGAGAAGTACCGTGACGCACCTTTCTGGAGGCCGTCGCCACGCCATCTGCAGACTTAAGCGGCTCCTTGTCATCCCAGTTTTTCATGGGTGGGAAGCCAGCTGGCCCAGCTACAGCAGCAGAGGAAGGGATGGAGGGTGGAGGGGGCCACCTGTCAAGACGCCCACCCCATCCCAGCCTCCTGTTCACAGCTAGTCTGAGCAACTCCCCTTGCCACAGGCACAACCCACGGTCAGTCAGCAAGTGGCGTCCAGGGTGATGACCTGTCCGTCAGAGCACAGCACGGCCCCCGCATTGCTGACCCAATGCGATAGGCACAGTGAGATAGGCAGCACCGGCTTCCAGGAGTGCCAAGCCAGTAGTGCCCCGGCAGAGGCTCAGGGGCTCCACGACGGACCCTGAGCCTGCACACAACCACCTAGGCAGGCGAGCAGGCAGGCATGTGCACACACCTGCGGCCTTAGCTGACACACACCCAGAAAAACGTCAGCTCTGTGGGCGATGTGGTTTCTGCCACTGTCCAGTGGGTGGGGGTCTTGTCTGGGACCAATGCCAACCTCACTTCTCAAGGGTTTCTGCTGTGCGGACTCACTCTAAAGCTTATCACACGACATCAGCTGTGGGCGTTCTGGAAGGAGCCCAGTCATTACTAGAAAAGGCAGCACCCGTTCCCTGAGGCTGCCCACGAGCACCCATTGATGTGGGAGGGAGGCCTTCACGCGCAGACCCTGCATTCCTCCTGCCCTCCTCCCTGCCTGCGCAGCTGGGAGTGAGTGGGCCCCCTGTGCCTCCCGGTCCACCTCGCCAGGGGCATCGTCTCCTGGAAAGAATGGCTGTCCTGAGTCCGTCTTTGGTTCCCGTGGCCCGACAACAGGCTCTGCAGGAAGCCTGGTTACTTGGACCCTAGCGGCTGGCTCTCCTCCCTCAGTCTCACTCTGAGCTGTCACCTGGAATGCAGGTGAGTCACCTAGTCCCCCAGGAAGTCACTGCTACACAAATGATACAGCAACCATCGCTCCCCAGAGACACGGCCCTGCGCAGAACATTCTGTCCTTAGCAAACGACTTAGCATTTTTCTTTGCTGACTCAAAAGTGTAAATCGCCCAGGAATGATGAAACCCCAGCTGGCTGCGGTCTCAGGGAGCCACTGGTTTCACCCTCTTCCATCCAAAAACTACAGCCGGGCCTGGCCACTCCTGCCCCTCGGTGGAGTTACAACGTGGATGGTCCTTCCCTTGCAGTTACAAGACACAGTCTTCTCCTGGGGCAGCCCCTGCGCACTCCCTGAGCTGGAAGGACTGCTCTCAGGGCAGCCCCCCAAATCTGCTCACAACAAAGCCCCCGAGGCTCTCAGAGCTCCAGTCAGACTGCCCCTGGCAACAGCGGACAGGGCTGTGTTGGGCAGCATTAAAATCCAACCCCTTAAAAGCACAAAAGTCTGAAAGAATGAGGGAACTCCAAGGCTGATTTCTGGAAGAAAGCTCAAAAAAGGGAGGGAAGGGATTGAGTGCCAAAGCCCCTAATGACCTGAGGGCTTCTGTCCATACCACGCTCCCCACGGACAGGACAGGACGTGTACTCAGGGTTGAGGTGAAGGGGATCGGGGCTCGACTTGGATGTGAGGACACGGCTGCCACCTGGCACACGATAACTTGAGCCCCGATCCCCTTCACCTCAACCCTGAGTACACGTGTGTGCACACACACGTGCACCCACATACACAGCAGACATACATGTGTACACGTGTCCACAGCAGGCCGCAGAACAGCCGCCCTGGATGCTGAGAAACGAAAGGCTCCTTGTGACGGGAACAGAGAGGAACCGTCGGTGGGGCGCTTTGGGTGCCCGAAGGCTGGGGCCCAGCAACCAGAGCCTCAGCCCAGATCTCAGTGGTCCTCACCGGCTGCGGCCCAGGCGCCTGTCAGCAGCCAACGCAGGCTTCCGAGAGAGGATGCGCCTCCCCAGGCCGCGGGAACCCCGTACAGGATGGTCAAGGGCAGGGACCAGGAAGCGGTGAGAACGGCAGCTCCGCAAGGTGAGCCGCAGACGCGCATGCGCAGAACCAAGCGCGCGCCGATGCACGCGGAGTGTGAACCGCGAACCGGACACGGCCGTGCTGGGCGTGACCACAGCAACAGGCGTCAGAGACGGAAAGACGTGCCTTGGACACAAAACTATTCAAAAAAATCTTAGGCCCTCAGTAAGCGCAAACCTCACTGCCCACAGTCTGGATGAAAGAGGGACCCTGGAGAGCGCCGTGACTGTGAAGGAATCAAACTCATCCCGTGAGAGCCCCTGAAAGATAACCCTGCAGGACCGCGTGGCTTCCGGGCCAGTACCACGCACTTAAAGAAGAGCCAACGCGCAGTGCCAGGCGCACACCCAGTCCAAGGCAGTATGAGGAGCACAAAGTTGCAGGCCAGCGTCTGTCCCAGTCCAGACGCAGAAACCCTCAGTGTCACCCTGGCGGATGGGGCCGCGTGCCTGCACACGGCGGTGCCCATGGCCACACAGGGTTTACTCGGTCCAGAAGTGAATGCCCGCTGACATCACGCACCATAGCAATGGACCAAAGAAGAAAAGTCACAACCAGAGTGAAAGTGAACACCCCTTCCTGATGCACGTGCTCAGGACACTGGGAAGAGCTTCCTGGACTTGACGAGAGGCCGCAGGCGTCATTGCCCAGGGCTGAGAGGACATCACCTGTGGGACAGGATGTAACTTTGTCCCCAAGTGCTGACCGTCTGTGGTGTGGAGAACAAACTTGGGGGAGGCAGAAGCAGAGACCAGGAAGAGGCACCTGCAGGGATCTGGGGGCGCTGGACCAGGATCGGAGAAAAGATGGGCAGGACACGGGCGGGTTCTGCAGGTTGTCTGAAGCCCAGAGGGCTCCCTCACGGACTGTCTGTGGGATGCGAGAGAAACAGGGGAGCCAAGAGTAGGTACGAGGACATAAGGACACACCTTGCGTGACCCCACTCGCATGAGGCCTGGAGGGGTCACACTCCCAGAGGCAGGAGGTGGGGGTGGGGGCTGGGTGGGGTGAGAGTTTCATGGGGACAGAGGTTCAGTTTGGGAAGATGAGCAAGGGAGCCGTGGGGGGCTGTGGATGCAACACTCGGGGAGAACGAGAGCTTGGGTTTCAGAAGGTTAAGTTTGGAGGCCACTGTTGGGCATTCAAGTGGGAGGCAGAGTTTCGTACGGATCTCAGCCTGGAGTGCAGGGGGTGTGGCTGGTGCATGCAGAGAAAGAACACGCGCACCGGGGTGTCTCCCCACACGACACAGCTGTGAAGGGCTGAGCATGGAGGCACAGGAACATCCCCACTCCCCCCACGGGCTCCTGTTCTCTCTCCAGACGCGCTGACAGCGACCACACTCCCGGGAGCGGGAGGGTGCCGGCGGCTCTTGTGTCCGCACCAGCAGGCCCAGATGCAGAGCTGCCCAGCAGCGCCTGCTTCCTGGCCTGGCCGGAGCTCGACTTGGATGTGAGGACACGGTGCCAGCAGGCACTGGGTCCAGGAGCCATGCTCAGTGAGATGGGGCAGGACACAAGCTCGAGTCTGGGGACGTCACCAAGTGCCAGGCTGCTGGGGGTTAGGGGTGAAGGGAGAACACACGTGTGTGCATATTGACATGCTCACACTCACATGCATTCACACAGATCCACACGTGCTCAGTCACATGTATACACATGTGCACACATGCTCTCAGGTGCACACACATGCTCACACACATTCACACACGTGCTTGCACACGTGCGCTCGTGCACATAGCCCGGGTGTCACCCCGTCTCAGCTGCAGGAGCAGCCGGCCGGCTCAGCCGAGAGGTGCAGACGCCGGCACGGGTGGGGGGGCCCCGAGCCCCACCTGGTCCTCAGGGAGGTGCTCTGCTGGCTCACGCAGAACAACCTACCACCAGAGGCCACGTTGCTGACTCTCCTCAAAACTGACCGTCCATCGGCTGTCCAGGCGATGACGACGCTGTGACCTATGTGGCAAAAATAAGTGTCCACGTAAGGCCAGGATGCGAGTGCTGCCCTCTGGGCTGAGATTCTCGCACGCCAACCAAAGGTGGACGCAGAGGCTGCACCTGTGAGAGCCGCAGCCTGTGCCAGCATGGGCAGCAACAGACCTCGCCATGTCGAGGGGAACCCAGCTTTCAGGGGCAGCACACGCACCGCAGGCGCCCGGGAGCGCGTGTGCCTGAGCACCCTCTGCAGGCCGTCCTCCGTGGCTCTGTCCCCAGTGCCGAGCTGCACGAGGCACCTGCTGATAAGGCTGCGACAGGGCTCGGAGCCTGGTGCGGAAGCCCAGGCTTCGGGAGCTCGGGCCGTGCTTTCACTTCTTCCTGGGGTGAGAACCAAGCACAGCGGCACCTCTGAGGGCCCGCCCCATGCTCAGCGCTGCGTCGCATGGGCACTGTCTCATGTCCTCCTCCTGGCGCCAAGACAGGTCAGTGGGCACTTCCGCATCACAGACGTGACACTGGAGCCCGGGGGCGCCATGTAGCCTCAGGCCACAGAGTGAGGGGGGCAGAAGGTTTCTGGAGGTTCTAATTCTACAGCCAGAATGCTACTAAGAATCCACTGGTTTTTACAGTAACAATGCAAATAACAACTAATTCATAAAATTGTTAGCTCTTAACAAATGTACCAATTTCTTCCATTCAGTTTCTGTGCCACCCACACAAATCCCACAGAGCAGTAGTCCAGCCATCACAGCTACCACAGCACATCACCTCGGGGCCCCCCGAGGGCACCCTACGTGGTGAGTACACATGGTCCTCACTGACGGCCTCAGGCAGTAGCATGCTGCCCGAGGTCGCCACGCCTGCAGCTGCCCTGTTTCAGGGCCTATCCACCCCCAGCCCCTCTCTGAACCTGACAGTAGGGCAATTGCACCCCATGACAAAGCCCACCCCAGAGCCTGCTCCCCTCCTGCTCCAGTGGAACAGAGCCCCCGGCTTTTGATGGGGTTCCCCGCTGCCCAGGCTGTGCCTGCAGTCCGATAAGGCAACATTAAGGTGACATCAGCTGGAGTGTACGGGGGCTTGCCTGTAGCCTCCAGGACACCTACTTTAAGACACAGCCTCAGCCGTCGCTCGGTCTGTCCTCCTGCCCCAGAACAGGAATATGTGTGGTAGAGGGTGGGGGAAGGGCTGCCTTTGACCACCCAGCCGGAACCCCAGACAACCCGTGAGCAGCTACCCCAGCCCTGGCCTCTCCCCTGGACTATGAAAGGGTGTCCACCTGCCTCGGGCACCACACTGTGGGCCCCGCCCCCCACGCACGTGTCTGCAGGCCTGTCCCAGGCCCTACTCTCTGGCTCACACCCGAGACAGCACCCAAGTGCTTCTCGCACAGGGAGCCCTGGTTGCAGCCTACGCTCTAGAGTCATATGGCGCGGCCCCTGCCGAGCCACCACACCAGTGGGGTCTGCCCCAGCGACCTCACACTCCCTGACGGCGGGCCCGGTGTGGCTGCCATGCCAGGTGAGGATAGTGGCCCAGCTCAGGCCGCAGAGGGTGGGCAGCGAGCCAGACTCCCCCCTACAGTGTCCAGCCTCTGTGGGTGCTACGCGGGGCCCGAGACAGAGCTGGTGGCGGCCTCTGTGCGCGGTGTTCGGACGGTCACCAGCACAGCTGCTCAGGTGGGTGGGGCTGACTGCAGAGTGGCGTCCTGAGGGGACCGGGCAGCTGAGGAAGGCCACCCTGTGCCACTGAAACTGACCACGTGAATAGGGAGTTAAACCAGACACTGTTTACACTGCGAACAGCGGGAGACAAGCTCTGTGCCTGGGAAAACCGCTTCAAAGCAGCGACTGTTTTCTCAGCTGTGAAGGCTCCGTCCTGGGAAATCTTTTCATACCATTACAAAAATAATTCTGAAAAGTCTGAACAAATATTCAGGCCAATCTGCCCACTCTGGTATCTGAGAGCCTGCACTGGAGCCTTCCAGTGGACCTGTCTGAGCAGGCAGTGCAGCGACTGACGACCCTCCCAACCGTCGGTGAGCATCAAATGAAACACGCTCCCCCAAACACACGTAGGGTCAGCCCACCCTACCGGACGACCAGCTTTGGGGCTTCCCCTGAACGGCGGGGAAGTGGCGACAACCTTGCGGGGGGCTCACTCTGCGTGTTGTCTCGTGAATGTCCTGACAGTGGCGAGGAGACGCTCAGCAGTCACAATAAAGGGGCAGACTGGACAGCAAGGGGCAAAAGTACCTAGAAGAGGACACACCCCAAATCGGCTCTTGTACCTTCCAGGGTGAAACTTCCCATAAGCTTTGAAATGCCCACCCTATACTGCGACCAGCAACCCCAAGACACAGATGACCTCATCTCCCTCTTCCAAAGCCAGGAAAAGAAACAACAGGTTCAGCCAGGGGACCAGGCTCCGGGCTGGCTCTGCTGTCAGCCACAGCAGAGACACACCCAGGACAGAAGGGGAGGGTCCCAGCCTCTGCCTCCCGGGGCTCTCACGGGACCAGGGAGTGGCAAGGCTGGGCCTCTGGGAACACAGACCAGGCCACCCGAATCTAGCTCAATCTCGAAAATGGCAAAAGGACTAAAAAGAGTCAGAATTTCATCATTAGTTGCTTCAAAATTATTTGTGACGAAGTGCCATGTGAGAGCCAAGAGCCAGACGTGTTCTTAGAAACGCATGTGGAAAACCACCCACCTGCTGCTGCACCAACCACTTCTCTCGCCGACCTTCCCATGTCACCTGTTTTCACCGTGGGTATGTTTGACTCTGTAAAGGCAGGGGTTTCTCTCTTAAAATTACATTGAATGTGATATTAAATGTGTGTACTCGTACGTCGAGTCTTTACGGGAACATGAACGAGTCCACCTGTGTCAGGAAGACGTGTCCTGGTGAAAGGACTGGGAAGGGACACAGAAGAGGGAGAACCAGATGGTGAAAAGGCAGAACTGGGTGAACTTTCCTTTTTTATTATTTTGATGTTGTTTATTCGGCAAACAGGCAAAGCCGTTCCAGGATGCACTGCGTGAACTTCTTTGAGATGAGTTGTTTTTTCACTACTTGTGTTCGTTCTTAGACTCTGGCCACATGGCCATCATCACGCCCGCAGCCCTGAGTCCTGGGAGCCCTGGCCCTGGGGGGATGCCACTGGGAACTCCCTGAACAAAGGCTGGCAAGGGGGCTCTTCCCACAGACCCCGAGGTACCCACCAGGAGCATAGCCGAGATGGAGCCCCGGAGGCAGGCCGCCACCTCTGAGGGCTCCTGCGGCCCAGGCATGCGCAGGGCAGGATGGCGCCATCTGTCCTTGAGGCCGTCACAGGCTGGGGCTGTGCTATGGGCAGCGAGGAGCCCTCAAATTTGGGGAGTGTGAGGGCTGGTCCACGAGGACAGCATGGCCCATGTCGGCAGAGATGATGGGCCAGGTTGGGTGGCGAAGACAGGGCTCGTGGGCTGCAGGAACCACGGAGGGGATCCAGAGAGGACGCCAGTGTGGGGTTGGAGGCCATGACGCCGCCCCCAGACCTTCCTGCTACATCACTGCCCAGTGGACAGCACCTTCTAATTCCCATTTGAAGGCAAGTGGCACTTGGCATCTGAGGCAGAGCCAGAAGGAGGCGGAGGGCCCCATGGTCTGAGTGGGGGGGAGGCGTGGCTATTTGTTTAGGGCAAAAGCCATATACAAATATAACCCAATTGGGAAAATATTTGATTCATAAAAAAAGACTAAGAGCTTTTACTATAAAGAGTGTGTTTACAAATCAACACAGAGAAGATAAACTTGCCACGGAACTGGCAAAAACAAGTAAGCAGTCACAAAGGGAAGGCGAGGGAAGCGGCACATGCGAGGGAAATGGCCGTCTGCGGTGGCGATCCACGATGCCGCCATTAAAACAGCCAGGGGCCATCATTTTCTCCGTCACACCGGAAAGCGAGAAACAGGCGGCATGCCCAGGGTTGATGTGGGTCCTCTCAGAGACGGAGGAGGAGACATACCCGCTGTAAAAACGCTGAAGACACGCCCCTGGACACGGCTGCAGTGCTGTCCCGGGGGCGGCATTAGGCCCTGGGGTTTCTTCTGTACGCGTTTCTGTATTCTCTCTCTCTCTGACCACTGGTCGTGTATAACTCAGGAAAAATAATAAATACTCCCTTTTTAAAATTACATTTTGCTGAGTTATTTCCTGCTGACCACATGGAAGCCAAGCTCACAGATACCTCCCTGACTGACTGCAGCAGCAACTGCAGCCTTAGATGTGGCACGAGGGTAGCTGGAAGGGGGTCATCAGGTGGGGCCTTGTTTCCTTAGACCCTGAAGGAGGACTGCCGAACCCCTACGGCAGCAGGAAAGTCACGTGGCTCCCAGCCCCTCGGGTCTCATCGACGAGCTGAGACCCCGTTTTGGCATCTGAGAGGCGCGCATGCTTGTGCCTGGCCTGCTGGCAGACCATGTGCCTGTGGCCCCGGCCTCCCCCTTTGCTTCCGAATGATGCCTGAAAAGCTCCGGAAGACAAGGATGTCACACACAGGCGGAGCAACAAAGGCTGTGGCACTCACGTGCCCAGAAAGACAGCTCTGCCACGAAGCCAAGAAAACTCCCAACACAGCCCACGAGCAGTTTCCAGAGCTGACAAGGCCAGTCACGCAGCCCCCCAAAGCCTGGGGGAGCAGAGTTCTAATTCTGCCTCTCCCAATCCCTAGGCAGTCTGGCTCTCCTCTTCCAGGTTTGAGCACCGTGATTGGAGGAGGAGTGACACACAAAGCAGTGGGACGCCAACTGCTGGTGACGATGGGTGGCGCTGGCTCGCTCACAGAATGACGGTGGCAGGTGAAATGGGACAGCCGCTCAAGACACTAAGCACGCACGCACCAAATCACCCAGCACTTAAGAAGCCTGGGCGTTCTCCCCAGAGGAAGGGAAACACACTCACAGATGTTCACAGCAGCTTTATCCGTAAAAGCACAGCTCTGGGAACAGCCCAAACGCCCTTCATTCATTGGGCGAATGGCTCTAAGGGGCTGGCACGAGGGAGCCAAGTGGTGAGGGCGCCTCTGCACCGCAGCTGGTGATGGTGGTCACAGAAAGCCACACCTGGGACTGGAGCCCATGCAAAACCAGTGCCTCCAGGATGAGGCCTGGGGGGCTCCTACGCCCACTTCCTGGCTATGACCCCTGAGTCTGTTATCAATGGGGGAGCGGGGCAATGGGCACCTGGGGCCTCCCGACGATCGTTTTGCAACTTACTATGTATCTACAGTAATCTCAAAAGTAAGTTTTCTTTAATAAAAAACCCTAATGACACTGTCCTTCCCTGCCTTCCATGTGAACGCTGCTACAGGGGCACGGTAAGCGTGCGCCCTGAGCCCATCTCGTCCAGCTGCTGGGGGCTCCAGGCAGGAGCAGCTCCCCCACGCACAGGCCAGTGCTTAGCCCAACGTCAACCCAGGAGCCCGACGTGCGCCGAGGGGACCAAAGTGGGTGGATGAGGATTCGGAGTGCTGCGGGGAGGGGGGGCGGGGCTCAACAGTCACCACACCACACCCCCACCCCCGGAATCTGTCCTGTGCACCCCGGAAACACCTACTCTGCCTCAGCAGCGCATCTCCCAGGACACAAACACACTGCCCCCTGCACTAGAGGCTCAGAGTTCTAGAGGTGCCTCCCACCGGAAGCCAGCCCCTCCCTCCCTGAAAATGAATTCTCACTGTTCGCAGGTCTGACCCCTCCAGAGAGGGTGTGCACAGCCCACTAGGACAACACAGCCCTCCGAGGGCAGGACGGCAGCCGCTCCGCCCTGGCTGGCCACACGTGGAGGCTGAGCAGCAGAGCCAAGGTGGCCCCAGCACACCAGCCCTCAAAATCCTGGGATGCCCTGCTGGTGTGGCTCAGTGGGTTGGCCACTGTCCTGCAGACCAAAACGGTACCAGTTCGATCCCTGGTCAGGGTACAAGCCTGGGTTTGCAGGCCGAGTCCCCGCTTGGGGGCATGAGAGAGGCAACCAATCAATGTTTCTCTTCCTCTCTTTCTCCCTTCCCCTCTCTTTAAAAATAAATAAATAAAGTCTTTAAAAACATAAATAAATAAAATCCCGGGACAAGACTCCATCTGGGATTTCAGTCGGTATTCCGTTCCGTGGGCTTCTTCTCGCTGTCCTGGCAGCTGCAGCCAGGAGCTTGGATGGCGGCCCTGGGAGAGAGAAGGGCTGGAGGCCCCGCCCTCTAGCTTGGACCATCAGGGCCTCTGTCCCGAGAGGGTGTAGGTGTCCAAGCTCAACAAAAGTGGCCACTGGCAGAAGCCTCTGGTGGCTGAGCTTCCCATCTACACGGACACCAATTTTATAGTTCAGGCCAAATGTTCCCGTGCAGCTCACAGGTGCTGTCCCCTTTCGTCATCAGCCCTGCATGCGGTGGAGCCCATGGCCACCTGTCCCACTGCAGCAACGACACACCTCCCTCACAAGTGCCCACCACAGACCCAGCATCCGCTCGGGAGAGCACAGGCCCGGGACAAGACCTCGCTGTCCTCACTCAGAGTGCAGTCCCAGGCTTCCCTTCAGGGGGAGAGGGGCCCAAGGGTCTGCTGCTTGGGCGGGCAGAGCAGGGACCACTCAGATGAGGAAGCCCGACTGGCTGGAGGTCACACCAGCCACCACTGTGCGCCCAGGAAACTCCCTTTCCACTTTGGGGGCTCAGCTGTCCTGATCAGGAAACTGCAGATGGCAGCCCCTGGCCAGCTCCCCTCATCATGTTTGGTAAATAAAACTTGATGTGGGCATAGCCACACGCTGCCACTCCTATGCCCCATGGAGCACTGAGCAGTGGGGCAGGGACCGCGGGCCCCCAAGCCAGGGGAGTTTCTGAGCTGGCCCCTGTCAAGGAAATCCACCAAACCCTGATTTGATTCAGACCAGTTCTCTAACGAGGTGGGGAGGGACGTCGCAGAAAACCCTGGCCAAAATGTAAAAATGATGGTTCTCCTCGATCTTTCAAGAGCTGACAAGAGAGTAAGGAACCTCAGGCCCAAACTGCCGGAACCCAGGAGATGGAGCCAGACCAGTCAGACAGGCGGGGGGTGGGGGGCGGGGGGCAGTCTGTCCTGGGCGGCCTGCAGGTGCCAGCAGGGGGGCTCCTTGCTGGCACCCGCCCGTCCCTTCTGAGCTCTGCGTCACGTCCTGCCTCACCTCATCAAAGCTTCATGTCTAAAGCCTAACCACACAAAAAACAGAAGAACAGACTGATCACTGGAATACAACGCAAGCCAAAGAAAATTTAGAGAAGTGTTAAAATGCTTAAAAAGGACAGAATAGGAACTAAACGGCATGGAACCACTGCATTTTTCTTTTAGAAAAAAACAAAATCAGGTTCCTACCGCACAGGAAACACAAATACAAATTTCAATTAGTTAAAAAAAATATATAAAACAAAACTACAAAATTTAGAGAAAAGTCCGTAAGAAAAGATGTTTATAATTAAGTAGACTTCCTAATAATCGTTGTCATACATCTGAAGCTAATGTTCTATGTCAATTCAACCTTAATTAAAAATAACAAAATTTTAAATTCACCTATTAAAAAAAGCTCCTTTGAAGAAAACATTATCATCAAAACACGAGAAACAAATTGGGAGAAAGGATGTATAAAAAGATCTTTTTTTAAAAAAGATAATCCATTCACAGAAAAAATGCTGGAGCCTCGGGGAAATCGCTGCCATCTCTGGTCTCAGGTCTCGCATCTGTCCTCGCCGCGGAGCAGAAGCCACACACAGCAGGAGAGGGAAACTGCTCAGAACGACCACCCAGGCTCTCAGGGAGCAGTGCAGCATGGTCAGTGACCCCATGCTCCTCATGTAAGGACGGAAAGTCCCCACTGCCCAGTCCTGTTCCCCGAGGCAAAAGGCGCTGGCATGACGCAGGCTGGCTCTGAGCAAACTGAGGCCACAACGTGCTGCAGGCTTCCTGCCTACGCAGTTCCTGCTGGACTTCCAAGGTGACACAGGGACAAAGACGGTCTGAATGAAGGTGCTTTGCTTCGTCCATGGACACCACGCCCGGGACCCCTAAGGAGTCCATGGCCCGACTACCCCGTGGGTCACGGCTCAGCCAAGTCCAAGGGCACCCCTGGGACCAAGACTACATGGGAACTTGAGTACCAACTGGCTATGGAGAGCGCACATTATATTCTGAAGGAAGAAAAAGGGTTCTCATCCTTCCAAAAGTCACTTGTCGCTGTGCACTCCGGGCTTGTTCCTGACTTGTGATAGTCTGGCCAATGCCATCAACATCTGCAGTGCGGGAGCAGACGCCAGAAAAAAGCTGGTACATTCCTCACACGAGGCTTGGCAAGGCTAACACCACACGGCCGGAGCCGCCGGCCTACGGCAATTCTCAGCTGGCACACTAGAGACCAGGGCAGGTCCCCCGTCCCCTTGTGTGCTCCAAAAGGTAACCAGAGTCCAGAGACCAACTGTGAGTCTTCTCTCTCATGGGTGACTATGCAGGTGGCCCAGCCTTGCCGGTCACTCCTCTGTAAGGCACAGCCCCGCCCCCGCCCCCGCTCTGCAGCCTCTTGGGGCTGCTGACCACCCAACACTGAGGGGCTTTCGTGAAGGGAAATGTACTCTGCAAACATGTGGGATTCTTGTGCCTGAGACCACCGCCGTGACGAAGGGCCTCCTCCCGTCCCCAAGCAGCAGAGAGCCCAGCTCACCCAGGGGGCCTCCAAGGCGGGCAGACACTGGATGGCTCCAAGTGCGACGGCAGTGGTCACAGTCCTCCTTGTGCGGCCGGGTGTCCCCAGTGAGAGTGGGGGAGGAGGAGGAAGAGACCTGCGGGTCCCACCCCACTCCTTGCCCTCCCGGCCATCCAGGTGCACCAGGCCAGCTGCCCCGTGTGCATACGAGCCCATCTAGCGTTTACTCCTCGCAAATTTTCCCTTCGAGTCACAAACGGGTTCTGGAAGGCACTGGAGCTTGGACAGGACCCTGTTCCACCCAGTCCCTAAGCGCAGACTCATACCCTGAGACCCCTCAGGGAGGAGGGACCTGGAGCCCACCCAGGTGCCCTCTCCAGCTCGCAGGGGTCCCTCTCTAGGAATGGTTAGCATGACAACACTGAGGATGCGGGACGTCACAAAGCACCCTCCTCTCCACTAGCGCAGGCCCACGAGGGCTAGCGCGGGCCGACGGCTGGTGCACTGAGCACACCGAGGAGAGGGACATGAGCCCGAGGCCCTGCTGGCCCTGGGGCGGCACAAACAGCACCAGGATGGAACGTGGCAGAAGCTGGATCAAGGAGAGGAGCAGACACAGCCCAGGGTGCATGGGGGAGGGGGCTCTAACTCCCACAGAACCCCCCCAGACCTCCCATGATGGGGGATGAAGTGTCACCACTCGGGGAGAGTTTAGCTATCCCAGTGCCAGCTCAGGGCACTTGTGCTGTGGAAAGTGACCACACGGGGACCCGCAGGACTCCCCAGATGGACGTTTCTGGGAGGACAGTACAGCGGCCCCCGTGGGGACAGCGGCGTCTCCACTTTCCCCTGGACACTGGAGGTCCTTCCCAGACCGGAGGCGGTGGGGACAGCACAGTGTTTTTCCATGAGCTCCTGCTGACGGGAGTGGCTTCCCGGGCCCCGCTGACCCGCCCCCCATAAGGGCAGGTGCAGGAGCCAGCATTCTGTTCTCTCAGGAGGCCGGGGCTGCTTTCCCAGTTCCCATGGGGACCAGCGAGCAAGTGGAGAAACACGGCTACCAGACGAGGGCAGGGGAAGGGCTGCCTCCATTTCCTTGGGAGGCTGGCTCCCACAAGACAAGAAGGGCCGTGAGGACACAAGCCCCAGGCCAGCACCCAACTCACAGGCGCCCACCCGAAAACCTTCCAAGTCCGGGACCTGCGGAGAAACCAGAACAACCTCAGCGCCCTCTGCCGGCCAGTCGGGGCTGCGCCGGTTGCGGCGAGGCTCCCGCGACGGGACCCTCAGCAGCGGGGCGCAGCTTGGAGCAGAACTGCGCTGTGCTCCACCAGGTAGGTACCCCGTCCACTGAGCCAGACACCCAGTGCGCGCCTGGGCACCACGGGAAACCGGTTGCTTTTCCCCTGTGTTTTCCAAATCTCTTTATATCAACATGTACTTTAATTATGAAAAACAACCACTTCTGACAAAAGAGCACCAGAAACGCTGTCCTGGGTGTGCGCACTGCAAAGCTGCACTGTCCCGGGGCCCCGCAGTGACCAGCAGCAACAGGCGCAGACTGTGAAGAAAGGAAAGCTGCGGCTTTAGGACACAACTACAAGTCACCAAGGGGGTCGTGGGAGCTCATTTTAAAGAAAATGGAGAAGTCTGAAAGCAGGGAGCTGCAACAGAAATGGTCCAAGAAAATCCCTCGTAACTGAGGCTCCACAGGAATCGGGGTGGGCAGGGCCCTGGGAGCACGAGAAGCTCTGAGAAGCAGCATTCGCCTGGAATCTGGGAGCCCAGTGGAGCACACGCGGCTGGGGACAAGTGGTAGGGAAGGGGAGGAGGGGGAGGGTCTGCGTGCACAGCGAGGGGGGTGGCCACGGAAGCAGGGCCTCCTGACCGCGGGCTCCAGCGACGGGGGGAGGTGTCCTGGCTCTCGGGCACCCGCAGATGTGGAAGGCTCCCAGGACACCCAGGACAGCAGGGGTCCTGGGTGCCGGCCGGTTCTTCCCCTGTGGCCCAGGCAGTGGTGGCTGAGAGACGGCGCCCAGACGCAGCGAGCCCCTCCTCCGCACATGCCCTGCGCCCCTCCGCTGCCAGGACAGGCAGCCCACACCGCCTCCAGGAAGCATGGTTGCCCACCTAATGCAGCCCAGCGGCCATCAGACCCTGCGGGTCCCCGACACTCCCAAGGAGTCCCAGCACGGCGGCCTCTGGGACCCCACTCCAGGGCCCTGCTGTCATACACACTGCTGTTGACGCCTCTTCTAAGAGAGGCTGAGGAGGGCCTGCTCTCCTGCCCCACAGGCCCCTGCATGGTGGCCCTTCCCCTCGCTCGGAACAGAGGCTCCCTGTCACCCTGCATCTTGCCAGGACGCTCTGCCCTGGGGCCACACCCCGCTGGGGCGGAACCACAGGCCCGGCGGGAAACACGGAGTAAAAGTGAACGCGCGCACCGGCCGGCAGCAAAGCCTTGGCCAAACCAGGCGGTGTCCCTTCTTCTGAAGAGAGCCGACGAAGGGCCCAGGCAAGCTGCCGGATGGAGGTCTCTAAAAGCCAGCCTTGGAGACACGCGCCAGACATCACAGAGGGCCTTGGAGTCCAGGGACCAAGCCCCACGGCCACATCGGAACATTCCATCAGTGCGCGCGAGAAGGGGTACCACTGCCACCCCGCCTCCCTGCCCCCACAGCACTGCGTGAGGCGCACCTAACCAGACAGGGCTTTATGTTGAACAGCCTGCGTGACCCTCCGCTGTCTGATCACCGCACACCCGGAGATACAAGGACGGCTTGACACTGAAGAGAAACGTTAACCTCAGAACTTGGTAACAGACAACAAATTTAAATGCGCACACATATTTTTGCGGCGAATTTATGTCCTGCTGGATACAACATTTTTAGATGTGCGTGCCTAAACTCAGGTTCCCAGGTTCCTGGGCCACGCTCCATGTCTCTAGGCCCCTGCTCCCTGGGGCATGGCCCAGAGGCCCGTCTCTGGCCCACGCCTGCCTGGCGCCTCCACTGAGCCATCGGAGCCCCCTGGGAACGCAGCCTGGGTGGCTAAGGAAGGACAGTTGCGGCGCTCCAGCCGCAGGCGACTGAAATTCTTATCTGTCCTAAGTTGCTTTTGGAGGGCGCTGAACATATCCCCTTGCAACATGCTCCATCCTTGGCGCCGCCCCAAGAAACGGCAGCCCCAGGACCCCTGACCGTCCCTCCCGGTCAGGACGCAAGGTGGGACCCACGTGTGCGCCATGCCTACCTCAGGTGCTTCCTCAGAGCCCTGCGTGGCTTCCAGTGCTGGCAGTGTCTCTGCTCCCGCCACCTTCAACTTCTTCTTTTTCTCTGGCACCCCGAGAGCTTTCCTCTTCTGTTTTGCCATCCTGCAACAGAGAAAGTAAATTGGAAATAAATGTCTTCGGTCATATAATATTTTTATATTCTTTCCCATTATGAAAGAAATGTATATTTTAGGAAATATGGAGACTACACAAAAGTAAAGAGAGAGTCAACCCCCGTGTTTCATTACCTCAGACAACCAATGTAACCACCCGGGGCATTCCCTTTCTGAGTATTTTAACATACAGAGTGGGCAAAGTAGCCTGTCAGTTGTTCGCACAGAAAATAATACAATAATTAGTAAACAATGATGCAAGAATAAACTCTATGGACCGACTCAGGCTTCCCAATGAACAAGGGAGGCCACCAGGAGCCGTGCACGCCATCACCTGGGCACTGGTCGCCCGCAGGTGGAGCCCACGGTGCAGCTGGGCCGGCCTCTGTGGAGTGAGAAACGAGTGGCAACTGGGGCCACGTGAAGGGTGGACACGTGACCCAAGAGGTCAGAGAGGAACTGGGATGCCTGCTTCAAGCAATCGCCTTCATGGGCTATGTGTTGGGGACCCAGGGAAACGGTGGTCAGGAGCCTGGAGGCACTCAGGAGGGGTCGGGGCGGAGAGCCCTGGCCCTCAGAGAGGGGTTCCTGAGGGGGCACACAGCTGATTCTTGGAGGGAGAAGCAAGAACTGAACCAACGCCAGACGCTGCAGTGAAGGCGACTGCTGGGCCCTGGCAGGAGCAGCAAGAAGCCCCCCAGCTTCACACCCCCCACGGGCTCCCAGCCCCTTTGGGAGGAGCCTGAAAAGGAGCTAAAAACACAAAGGCACCATGCGCTGCCCCAGAAGCTGCCGCACGGGCGTCAAGGCGCGGGCGGAGGTGATGCCCTGGGGCCGAAATGGCGGGATGACCTGTGCGCACACACACTGCCATTCATGACACGCGCCAGCAAAGGGCCAAGTATAGGAATCAGGACAAACCAAGGCAACAGAATCCCATTCAATAACCATGATAAGTGAGACTGCGTTACAGGTGTAGCATGAAAAAGGCAGAACGCCATGCTTAATACTATCCTAGTTTGTTTTTAAGAAAATAATACTGAAAATAGCGACAGAGAAAGCTCCATTTATGTTATAGATTCTCGTATATGGGAAAATGTCTTAAGGACATAAGCAAAACCTTTACTGAAGGGGACAGGATTACAAGAAACTATTTTTTACAGCTCGGTTTTATTTTGTTATTTGTTTTCAAAGTTTTATACTTGAAAACTGTAATTAACAATGTGATAAGAAATCTGGAAAGAATGAGAGACTGTTGACACAGGGGCTGTGAAAAGACAAAGAATTCTGCTAGCCAATACCTTGCTGCAGAAATAAGGAAAGTTTAGCAAATATTTACTTAAGTTACCCTAAAAGTTAAGTTTAACATATATTCATTCTGTAAGTTGTCATTAAAAAGTTTAATCACTAAGTCTATTTGATAAAAAGCGGAGAAAGAGGTTTCCATATTATAAAAAGGTTTCTTTCAATAGTTCCAAGAGATGGCGACTCATAACTCGGAGACAATGTGTGTATAGAAGGTAACCTTTCTTTACGTGTACAGTTAACTGTTTATCGACCAGGGAGGAGGCCATTCTTTGGGAAACAGCAGTCTCTTCAACAATAGAGCTGGGACAGTGGGACATCCACATGCGAAGGGATGAAGCTGGACCCTGACCTCACACCATACAAAAAAAATTAACTCAAAAAGGATAAAAAACCTAAATGTAAGAGCTAAACTACGGAAGTCTAAGAAGAAAACACAGGAGTGACTCTTCATGATCTTGTGGTATTAGATGACGATTTCTTAGATATGTCACCAAAACATAAGCAGCAAAGTAAAAAGAATGGTAAATTGGACTTGTAAAAATTAAAAATGTTTGTGCTGCAAATGATGCCAGCCAGGAAGCAAAGAGGCAGCCCACACACAGAATTGGAGAAAATAACTTGCAAGTCATACATCTGACAACAGACTTGTTCCCAAAACGTAGAAGAACTCTTGCAACTCAACAACAAGAAAGACAAATAACCTCATTTAAAAATGGGCAAAGAGGTTTGAATATTTATTTGTCCAAAGAAGATACACAAGTGGCCAATAAGCACCTGTAAAGATGCTCAGCATCGCTCGTCATCAGGGACATGCCTGTCACAGGACATGCCATCCAGTCGCCAGGGCGGCTCGGTTCAGATACAGAGAACGACGAATGCTAGTGGAGACGTGGGGACCGAGCTCCCACTCACTGCGGGGGACAGAACACGGGCAGCCGCTCTGTGAAACAGCCTAGCAGGCCTTCAGAAGTGTAGACACCGTTAGGTGACCCAGCAATTCCACTCCTCGTCACACACTCAAGAAAATGCATGCCGCTGCGTGGCACCTGGAACACTACTGTTCCCAACAGCATCAGTCATGATAACCCAAGGGCGGGAACGGGGAAGCAACCTCCACCTCCCTCAGCTGGCGGCAGGCACACAGTGCGGTCCACCTGCGCACTGAACATCGCAGCGCGCTCACAGCACAGCGAAGGGTGAAGCTGTGGGCTAAGTGAAAGCTGGTCCTCCCTCGTTTTGTTAGGAAACTCTATACAAATGTGCACAGAGGAAAAACTAGAGGGAAATACATTACAATGTTAGCATTTTGGGGGGTAGATGCATAAGAATGTTTCTTTTTCTCCTTACACTTTCCTGTGATTTCTCCCGAAAGAGACGTAAGAGACCAACTCAACAGGCCCGGCGAAGGAAAGGAAAACAACCTGCCGGCACAAAGCTGGTGGCCGGGGGCTGGTGGGCAGGGGAGGCAGCCAGTGCCGGTGGCCGCTGATCTCGCCGGTCAGAGCCAAATGGCTGCAGCTGCCAGGCAGCCATGGCTGAAAGGCCACCGCATGGGACTTTGAAAAAGTAAATCAGCCTCTGGGAAGAAGAGCCTTTTTTTTCTTAAATCTGAAAATAATCACTCGTGGTGCACATGTTCCCTCTCACCCAGCGCATCTAAGTTACTCTTGATGTCTTGGCAAGTAACAGGAAGGGCACCTCCCAATCTGCTGGGCGGAGGCCCCAGGCAGGAGGCCTGGGCCCCCACAATCCACAGCCTCCAGTTCAGTCCCAGGCACCTGGGGCTGTGGCTTTGCTCCTGTCCATTTGGATGCAGGGCTCCTCCAAGTTCTGATGTGCCCACCTAGACAAATGGCCTCCAGCTTCCGTTCCCTGACCCGGCTCTCTCCCTCCCACCCGCCATGGCCAAACTCTAAGCCCTGTTACGACAACAAGAAGCATCCCACCCATCAAGCCCGCCACCTCCCATCTTCCTAGCTCTTTCCAGCTCACTACCTCTTGGCACCGTGGGGTCCAACAACCCTTCAACTTCACCGAGACCTGCAATCCATGGACCCTACATGGCCCAGTGTCCCTCGCCCCCTTCATTTCACGTCCACAATTTCATGTTCGGGGTCCACCATTACAATCTCGCCCTTACACACACTCTCAGCTCCTTCTCTGTCAAAGCCCCAACTCCAGCACCTGCTCCTGCCAGAGGGACCCCTGGGAACCAGACTGACTGGTCTCACTAGCCCAAGGGGCTCTCTTGGGCTGCCCAGTGGCAGCGACGTGCCCAGACGACTGGTCCATTCTTTCACCTCTCTAATCTCTCCGGCTCCAGCATCACCCCCTCCCACCCCCGTTCTTGGCGGAAGAACTTAATTCCTGACCACCAGACTTCCTCCAGCTCCCACGTCTCCTCCTCTCTGGTGACAATGGAAACGGTCCACCCCCCATCAAGGCCTAGTGCTCTTCCTGTGTGCTGAGGCCCATGGCCCTACTCCAGCCGTGGCTGAAGCCATTCTCCCTTCCCTTCCAATGAACCGACCACGAGGTCCCACATCCTACAAACTCTCCGTTCCAGGCGCTCTTCACCCCGCGTCTGCCCCCTTCCCGGGAAAAATCCTCAACAGCAGCCCGCTTGCACGAACTCCTCAACTGCCATTCTCCCTTGTCCCCTCTCCCACCGGGCTTTCGCCCCAGCCACGCCACCACAACTCTTATCGTCAGAGCATAGATGGCACCCGCGTGCTAACGAGAAAGATCCTCTCCGGGCCGCACTCCACCAGGCTCCTCTGAGCCCTCTCTCCACCGGACCTCAGCCCTGGCCCGGAAAAACTCGAACGAAACACGAACAAAGCTTCCACCGGCTCAAGGCCGCAAGCTTATGACGATGCCCCTACAAAAATGCCTGCCTGAGAAAGCTCAAGGGTGCCGAAACTATCCAGCCAGCACGCACAGAGAGGGCCCGTCTCCCAGCCTCCTTCGGCAGCCCTGCCCTGCCCGCCGGCCGGCCAGTCCTCTCACAACGCGGCACCAGATTCCGTCTCGCCTCGGATGGAAAACGCCCAGGGCTTCCCGCTTCACTTGGAGAGAGTGGGTGTCCTCGCCCAGGCCTGCGGCCCCAGGGGCCGCTGCCGGCTCCCAGGGCTCTCCCCGCCCCCACCCCCGACCCCCGGCCCCCGGCCCGCGCTCACGCCGCTCGGCCGCACCGCGGTCCGAGCAGTGCCCCGCACGCGTGCTCCCTCAGCCGGTGCTCTGACAAGTCCCGACGCGGGACGTTTCTCCCTGGGCCTCATCGCCGCCTCCTGACTCCTTCCTGCCCTTTCCCGATCCACGCAAGTGCACCAGACCTGCCCGTGGCCGTCGCCCGGTGCCCGCAGCGGCGAGAGCCACGCGAAGCGCCGTGACAGAAAATCTGAGGCGGCCGGTGGCTCGGGTCCCGCGTGCCGCCCGGAAGCGAGGGGCGCCAAGGCCCTCCGCGTGTCCCTCCTGCCGCCCCCGTAGGCCCTACCGCCTACCCCGCGCCCCCACACGGCGGCAACTCGGCAATCCCGCGACACCGCCGCGCTTGCCCACCTGCGCGTGGCCGCCGACGCCGGCTTCCGGCAGGCGCAGCGCTCAGGTAACGCGGTCCCGCCTTCCTGAGTGGCACCGCCCATTGGCCGAGGCCCACCTCCGTCTCCGAGCTGGCCAATGGGAAGCGGCAACCGCAAAGGGGCGGGGCCGGCGCGGGCGGTGGCGTCATCTCTGGACGCCGCTAGTCGCTGAGAGCCGCCGGTTGCCAGGCAACCCCTCCACACGTGTAGCGGTCACGGCTTGGGGGCTCCCACGCCACGGTTTCTGGCCTGGGGCACGCCTATTCGGGGGCTGGGTGTCTCCAAGTGCGGGGTCCCTTGGAGGTAAATGAACGGAGGACGCCTGCAAATTTTCGAGACTAAAGAGAATTCTCCAAACTTCCTAATACTAGTATTAATATGAGCACTTTATATGAAAATTTACAACCCACTATGGCTCCTCCGCCCCTTGTGATGAGCCACTCAGCGCGGAAGTGGACGCTCACCGCAGAGAGACCAGGACCAGGACCTCCATATTTGTAAATGACAAAAACGTCTGGATGCAAACACCACTCAGTGGGGTGGACAGTGGCCAGGGGCAGCGATTTCTGCTTCCCTAACCTTCCACGCCCATTTCAGCCACCCCGACGCCTGTTGACACGGTGCACCGGGCAGCCGCGAGCGGCCTGGGGCTCCTCAGAGTTCATGGCCCAATCCCACTGAAGACGGAAACGCGGGCAGACTCGGAAGCTGGTAATTGTTCCTGATAAAATGTGGATTTTTTGTCCTTTAGTTTTGAGGATCAAGAACAATGCTAACAAAAATAGAATGCAAGCCACCTACTTATTTTTAAAATTTCTACTTAGTGTAGCCAATTTAAAAAAAACACGAAAACTGGCAAAAAAAAAAAAACCCCACAAAAACACAAAAAAACCCTTAATATTGAATTTAACCTACCATATATGAAATATTATCATTTCAACAAATAACTTTCTAACAGTGAGATTTTTACTTTTTAAATTTTTGGTATTCTCTTCAAAGCTCAGTGTTTTATTTTCATTTGGACGCATCTCAATTTGGATAGTAATTTTCATGATAAAGACCTGATCTGTATTTAGATTTCGTAAAATTTACAGTTCGAAAAGTAGATCCACATACCCAAGTTCCTATCGTGCTTTAAAGTTTTCTAGCAACTGAATCCAGTTAATAGTTTTAACCTTGATTAAGTTCAAGTGCTGCTGTTGCACTGGCCGCCTTTCACGTGCTCAGCAACGCATCTGCTGCGACCACACAGCGGGCACCAGTGCAGGAAGCCGTCCCAGGAGCCACAGCAGCAGCTTCACCTGGGAGAGTGTGGGAAGTGCCACTTCTCAGGGTCCACTCTGGCCCCTGGAATCACACACCCTGGAGGTGGGGCCTGCACTGTCCCAACAGGGCCTCTAGGTGATTCTAATGCACTCGAAAGGTGGGGTCCAGAACAAATTCCCCCATAAGAGCGCAAAGAGCTCTGACTGCCTATTTGTAGAGTGGACACTGAATACAGGCCCCTCCCTCACTGTATTTTGAGGCTGAAACCAGAAGAGAGTAACTGCTAGGGTCTGCTCCTCCACGTGCAATGGGTGTGTGGGACGCAGAGCTGCATGGTCAGTAGGTTAACATCAGAGCCCAGGGAGCAAGAGTTCTCATGCCATGAACTGAGGCTGTCAGTTTCAGTCTAACGCTTGGAGTCAGTGTGGTCAGTATGGTCACGGGACTGTTCTCTCAGGGGAATGGGAGCAGCAGGCTGGGGGCCGCCTCTGGACTAGGGCCTTTAACAAGGTGGGCAGCAGTCTGCCCCCCTTTCCTGAGCCGGCGGCCACATCACTACAGAAGCCTCATGATGAAGCCAGGGTGTGGCCAGCTGTCAGCTGTTTCGATGATGAGGCTCTGGAAAATCACAGCCCTGGGCAGCGCCACCCTCAGACCTCACACGCAGCCCCTTTGCTCTTTAGGCTGCTTTATTCTGTAATATTTGGAGGCGGGGAGAAAGTTAGAGCAGCTTAACCCACCGCTGAACATGACTGCCTGTCCCCCTGCTTGGTTGGTGGAAAGGCTTTCTACATTTCACTGGAAAAGTTTAAAAAGTTTCAGACCTTTGCCATGAGACGTACGGAAGCACTAAAGCACCAAGGTTACCTGTGAAATTAATAGAATATGCAAAAATACACAATAAGCTAGTGCGTCAGCTTGAACAGATACAGGCATGTCATCTCTTTACTTCTGACTGAAAGAGAACAAAAGACCTTCTTAGATTTGTCCCAATTAACCAGAAGTGGTTGATCACATAAGAGTAAGCCAAACAGGGTACTTCAGAAGCAGCTCTAAAACGTCACTGCTTGAGTACACCTGAGTGGGAATAAACTGCACTTGTAATCGGGGGTTCGAGAAAGTTCAAGTCCTGTGTGCTCCCTACGATTAAGCTGCACACCAAGGGGCCCGTCATTCCAAAGGTCAGCTGTTACTCTGCACGACAATGGCCTTCCAACATTCACTGCCGGGACAAGGACCCACCACCCCCAACACAACAGCAACTACATCCACGTGTGATGTCTACACTCATACCCGAGTCGCTGAGCCAGCCAGCAGGAAGCCAGTGTGCTCTAAGTGCCCAACGGTTTGGGTTCAGAGGCTCGTGCAGCTGAACACCTACGCGGAAAGGTCAGACCCACAGTCAGCCAATGGCTTTCCAGGAAGGCCGAGGGTTAGGGCAGCAGTGAGCCCTGAGCCTCGAGTGGCACAGATCTTGGAGAGACAGCCCAATGTAACAAAAAAGTAACTCACTTCCATTTTTATTCAATAACAAGTTTAGGTGGATTTTGCACTGACTTGAGGAAGGTACTTCTGGTTAACGACAGTAGTGAATGGGTTCAATTGTGTCCGTACAATGGTGGGTTGAAGTCCTAACCCCCAGAACCTGAGAATGTGACCTCATTTGGAAGTAGGGCTGTTGTAGGTGTAATCAGTTGAGTTCACAGTGGAGTGGGGTGAGACCGCAATTCAGTACAACTGGCGCTGGTACAGAAAGTGGGCATCTGAACACAGGGAGAACATCATGCGAACTTAAAGACAGAGATGCATCTTGGGGTGATGCATCTCCAAGTCAAGGAATCCCAAGGCCTGGCAGCACCCACCAGCAACAAAGGCCTAGGACAGACTCTCCCTCGGGTCCTTCCAGTGGAACCAGCCTCAAGGCCCCTTGATCTCAACTTCAGCTTCCAGACCAAGAGATGAGGAATTCCTGATGTTCAACCCACCCAGGGAGTGGTTCTTTGTTATGGCAGCCCCAGGAAACAAGACAGCTAGAATCCAAGTTTAATTTAAAGTCCAGCTTTAATGGAGACTGTATCCATGCAAACTCTTAGGGCAAACACCTAACGTCCACCACCTAGCAGAGAACAACACTCAAGGCTGCTCCCCCTACATGGTGCAGGAGCTGGTCTGGCCCACGTCACAGGAGGTGTGCAGCCAGCACATCGTGGCTAAGATGGCTCCTCACCCGGCGACACTGATGGGGCTGCTCCCAGGCGCACAGTTGTGATCCAGAGGGTGTCTGTGCTGAATACAGAAGTTGCCGCAACACTGGTCACAAGCCACTGGCAACATCTCTTTCTTCTTACATCCTTCTTTTGAGCACCGGTATGTAAAAATCTGAGAAAGCCAAACTTACTTCAGTATTTCAATTGCTTCAATAAGCAATTATTTGACAAGCCCCCCAATAACACTATTCACATTTAATGAGAAATAGTTCTAAGCTACGTGGAATGAAGAAGTCAAGGTTTCTCTCAAACATTTTCCTGTAAAACAATGAATGCTAAGTAAGGAGACAGAAAAAGTTTAACCAGCGATAACTGACAAAGCAGCTGTTTAGTTGGGGATTCATGTAGGGGTTAGAGGTGTGCTCATGGGGGCGGGGACCAGGGACACGGGAGGGAAGGAGGCCAAGCGGGTGACATCATGCACAGTCCCACCGAGGGCAACTGGCTCCAGAGGCTCTGGAGATGGAGTGTCCCCACCAGGGGCACAGGAGCTAGAATATCTATCTCTAGCCCCTATAGCCATTAGTTCTTGGGGTTTTTGGGGGGTTGATGTAAACACCCAGGCGTTTCCACATTTGTGAAGGTAAGAATGTCGGTGAAGAGGGGCTGTCCAATAGCCTGCGGGGAGCCCCCCGGCAAGGACGGGCAGCTGTGGGCTGCCTTGAGTGAGCTGAGCACGGGCAAACGGCGCAGGGACGTGGTGCCAGGAAGACACCGGATGTCTGCTGCAGGTGGCAGGCCCCACCCAATGCCAGCGGGAGACCTGTGCCCTGCAGAGGCTCAGAGAGAGGCTGCTGGCCTGGACAAGTGCGGCAATGGGCAGGGCACCACGAGAGGACAGGACAGGACAGGGACTCAGAAGACAATGAGGAGTGCACGCTCCCCTGCGAGATCTGACTGTTTTCTCCACCTGGCTCGAGAATTCCGGAGACCAGGGCGTGCTCCCCAGGCAGGGCACCGGACTGGCCCAAGAGGAAGTTCAGGCTTTCCTGAGAAGGGGACAGGGAGGGTGACCCACAGCAAAGGCAGAGCCCACACTGCCCCCACTGAGCAAATGAGCGGTCAGCCACCCCAGCAGGTGAGGGGGACCTTTACGGCGACACAGGACACACAACCTGGATGCAGATTATACAGAGAAAAAAAACTTAAGAGGAAAGACAGGAGACCTATCCAGAGGTCCAGCGCCCAACAGGAGTCTAGAAGACACCAAGATGATGTTCCAGGTGAAAACACTGGAGTTTCCGATTTGGAAGGGGCACACGTCCTGCTCTCCAGGTAAAGGTGGGCCCACATCAGGAGCATTCCATGTGCTTCTAGTCTCTGAGACAGACAAGAGACCCTCCGAGCTGCCCAGGGGAAAACCGGTTCCACTGAGGACCATAGAAGGCGTCCCTGGAATTCTCTTAACAGCAAAAGCAAGGAAACGCAGCCGTGCCTACAGGCACCCGAGGGAGGCATCCGGAGTGAGGACGCCCTCCCAGGCAGCCAACCAAGCAGAAGCAGGCAGTAAAGACCCTGGAAGCCCAGGCCCGTTTATCCTCCATCCTCCTTTGCAGGGAAAAAGAGGGGGATGTGCCGCCACCAAAATAAGGGACTAAACCAAGAAAGAAACACGGGAGATCAGGGGCCACTGCAAGGGAGACTCAGGACACTGCGATCCCCCGTGGGACAGAAGTGCACAGGGAATCTCTCGGCTGTGTCCTCGAGGTGGCAGAGACCTGGAACGTCCACCCACAGCACACACCACACCTGCTGGGAGGGTGAGCACGGGAAGAGGCTATATGAGAGTCAGAATGGGGACAGGAGCCCAGCGCTCAGCCTGCCCTGTGGTGAACAGGCGACGCCCCAGCGCCGGCGTGCACAAGCCAGACCCAGGGTCTAACGGCAAGTGCACCTGGGGAAAACGCAGGGGCCCGGACGAACCACGCTGGCCGTGGGCCAGAGGTGCGGCCCCACCCCCCATGCACAAGTACACAACTTGGAAAACCCCCTGGCCACCAAGCGAGAACGGGGCTGGCTCGGGTTCGTTTCCTCTCACACTACCCAGGAGGTGCTTCGGAAACAAGAGCATATTAACAGAACGGTGCTCAGAAACCACGTTAACCCTCCATCTTGGGAGAAAAAGTGTGATGTTCCTGTAAAGAAAGCAAACCCCCACGTTCACCGAAATACTCAGAGAAGATGTTTTTGGAACTGTATAAACCCATGCCACTCGCGACACACCAACGTGCCACCTGAGCTCTGCCTTGCACACGAAGCATCAGGGGTGGTCTTCCGTTAGCTAACTGACCCGCTCCCCAAGGAAACACCAAGAGCACAGAGCTGACACAGGACTGGCCTCACCTTCTTTCCCCTCCCCGGACGGACTTCACAGTCTCTATCGATGTGCTCGCCAACCACGGCATCTGGCACCTCTCCCTTTTTCAACGGGATGGGACAGTTACAAAGTGGGCATACCGGGACATGAACATCCTGGAAGAAAGAATATGGGGAGATATTCGAGACTCGGACAATCAAAACTCACACAAGAAAAGACACAACGGTACAGTGCATTTAAAAACAGAGTCCAAGCTGACCACTCATGAGAAGGAGGTACTGTTAGTCTTGGGATTAACAGTTAGGTGCCCTAGAACTTAAAAAAGCTGCCTCAAGTGGAATGTAATGGAATTTAAACACAACGGACCATTGACCACCTGTAGAAATGACCCTAAGTCAGTTGGTAAAAGGCAGCCAAGGAATGAAGCTGAGGAAATCCATCCCCCAGTCTGAGGACAGAGGGCTGTTTGTCCAGCACGGCCTCGGTGACAGGTGAGCCGCCAAACTCCCCCAGAGCGGAGAGGGCAGGAGACACCACCACCTGTAAGCCCTCCAGCTCCCTTCCCTGCCAACAGCTGTTCTGACCCTTCCGTGACTTCCACACCCAGGGAGACCCACTTATCAGTCGACAAGGGGCACACAGCGGGGTGGAGCTCTCAGGCACATTAGGACCAGCCAAGCCCAGGACTGGAGGCGGGGCGGGTGGCTCTGGGGGGAACGACGCAGCACCCAGCTGCTGAATGCCCAGCACGGTTGAGACCGCCTCTGAACCAGGGCAGGAGCTGAGGAAACTCAGCTCAATGAGAAGACGGAGGTGACAACTGACGTGTAAACGGGCGACAGGTAATCACAGACGTGTGGGGCCTGTTGTCCGGGGCTGAGCTGGGAGGTCACCGAGGAGCGCTCCCTCAGTCAGCGAGTCCGCCAAGCTCAGAGATGAAGCGTTACCACCTGAACGCTATGCGGGTGCTCCCTGCCCACAGACATGGGGCGGTCAAGTCAACAAACCGGGTAGTCTGGCCTAGTCAGTCATCAGTGCCTGGTAAACATGAGTAATGTGTGTGAGTCACCCTGCCCCACCCCCATGACCAGGGATCCGCTGGCAGGTCAGACCCTGGCCAGAGCTGATCAGAGCACGGACTGCAAGTCTCTCCCATTTCCAACCACCACGATGGTGAGTGGCAGGATCCTGACACAGGGCTCACCCAAACCGTCTCTAGGGCACCCTGAAACAAGGTGAGCACGGGCTGGGAGCCGCCTGCAAGGTCTGTTAACTAAAGCCTTTAACCTTTGGATGCAGTGAGCTGGTGTTCTTAGTCATCTCCCAGTTTCCACCATGTGATACCCGAGCCACTTAAAAATGACGTCAGAATGCAAAGATACCCAGAGAAGAAGCCATTTCAGTACCTTCCTGATTAGATTCCACACCCAAGGTTAAACCGTTTCCTGTGCTCCCATGAAGACACGGCTTTGTATTTCCTTGAATCAAAGCACCTAAGTGTTGTAACATGTAAAGTAAACTTTGAATGTTTAGATACAACAATTTGATTCCACAAAAATGGAACTGTTTTCTCTATTCAGGGCTCTGGGTCCAGAACCTCCTGCGATAGTGTAAATGCTCCCTGTCTTCACTGTCCGACAATGGAGTCGCTGTCACACGTGGTCACTGAACACCTGATATGTGGCTAGCATGACTGAGACATTGGTATTAAGTTTTGTTCAATTTCAATTAAGTTATTAGCTACATGAGGCTAATGTCTATTTTAGACGGCACAGCTTTAGAGAGTGAGAATTAAAATCTTTTCGAGTAAAGATTAATTACCTTCTTGAATGCAAAGGAGCATTTATGGGCAGCATACGTAAGATGATCCTTACAGAAATCTTGTTCACATACATCACATTTTAATGGAAGAAAATCTGGGGGGAAAAAACAAAACACAAAAACAATAAAGTGTTTCGAAGGTTAGAACAGAACAATTACAGATCATGTTAAATAGGTATTTCCCTACACTAATTTCTTTACGACTATCAGATACATCCTTGAGTTATCACGTGAGGAAAAACCTGAGGGTCATGAATTTGACACCACCAGCGGCACTGAAGGGTACGTAAAGCTATCTTTTCGAAAGAGAGCCCATCTCACGTGGTACCGCGAGCAGTTAAGCAGCATACTTCTGTCTGCTTGTTCCCGGCAAGTGATGTAATGGCCAGTTCTCCCCCACGAAACAGCCAACAAAATACTCACTTCCTATTAATATTCTCTCAACAATGCTTACCTAGCTGCCTGCAAGTTTTTTCTGAACAATGCTTCCCCAAATCCGGGAACTCCATCGTGAGGCCCTGGCGGAAACACAGCTGGCAGCCGGCAGTGTCCCCTGCAAGAATCGCGCAGTTAGGCAGGGCGCACGGGCGGCCTGGTTTTTGGCCCCAGGACTTGCAACTTGCGGCTGAAAAAAGGAAACCAACATGGTGTGCGGGGAACACTGAACTTCGCCTCACGCCCCTGGGAACCGAAAGCCTCACACACTCTTGTCTTTCAGCCGAGAGAAAAAGGGGGCGAGGGGCAGCACAAGCCCCAGCTCTTTTGGAACCGACCCGACTCCACGGAGAGGTGTTCTTTTTCAATCCTTTCGACTCCTAGTTTATGAAGCGCACCCCGATTTCTGGTTTTCATGAAACCAAAGGTGGACTCCTATTGCCAGTGGCTTCCCATGTTCAGTTTACACAGCTGCCAGAGAAAGCTGCCGCTTCGGTGGCCTTTAAGTCACAATCTCTTCTCCTGAACACGTTTGTGGATGTAAACAAAACTGTCAGCAGGTGAGAAGTCCCGCTGGTTGACTGCACTATCTCCAGGACATTCAACTCTGTCCCTAGCTGCTCTAACTCCCTTGGGCACCGAGTTTTAACTCAGAACTTATTCCTTAGGGACAGCCTGGAGCTGGTCACGTGGGAAACAGGTAGACAACTGGGGAAGCTATTGCGCTGGAGAGAAAACAGGTCTAGGGCGGCCTCACAAGGTCCCCTGCACGACGCGGTACCCGCCAAACCTCTGAAACCCTTGCCCCTCCCAGAATTCAAGCCCCGAGAGCTGGGAGCGTCCCCTGTGCGGTCCCCCAAGCCCCAGCCAACCCGTACTTGCCCTCTCCTCTCGGTCCGGAATCATTCCGTCAAAAAGGCCTCTGCTATCATCCCCGCCACGCTGCACCTAAGCCACAGAGCCTCGCTACCCTTTAAGGGTCCGGTCATTCTTTCACCGCACAGCTGGTTTCCCACAACAGGTCGGCCCTTTACTATCAGCCCTGCGGAGCGAAGGGCCACCTCGGGTTCGCCTGTCGCCGTATCCCATGTGGAAGGAACTGACAGGAACCCGACCTCAGTCCTGGACGCCACAGCATCAGCGCGAGAGCCCCCGACCGGGAATCGCTTTGCGGGGGGCATCAGCACGCTCTTCTACGGCCGCGTGGGACCCCGGCTTCGCGCTCCAAGGCGCCCGGGGCCGCCCCTGCGCCCCGGCCCCGCTCCCCTGGCCCGGCCTCGTACCTGGCTCCCGGAGAGACGCGGAGGCGAGCCGAAGGTGGCGCAGACGGGAAGCTGGGGCGCCCCCTCCGTGGTCCGCCGCGGGGTGCGAGGTC
>PVJD01006834.1:0-54222 GCA_004026545.1 Mormoops blainvillei
AGAGGGAAGGCAGCTGGTGGTGAACAGATGGTACGTGGAAGGAACTGAGCACCAGAGAGCAGAGCTCCAGGTGAGACCTGATGGGAGATGAACATGCCCAGGTGGGTGAGACCAGGCCAGGGTGACACTCTTGAGGTTGGTTGGGGGTGGGGGGCTGTTGTGTGGGGACACAGAAGGGTTTTACACAGCAGAGTGGCAGGCTCCTCGGGCGTTACTCTAACTGTAGAGTTGCACCACCAATTTGAGGAGCCCAAGACAGAGGCAGGAAGGCCAGTAGGGAGGCTCTTTCAAGCCAAGGAAGCTCTTGAAATCCTGAACTATAGTAGAGGGGAGCAGAGAGAAAGGAAGGGATGATTCGGGGATCCCTTAGGACACAGCCTTCCCAGACCATGGGTCCGCTGACTGTCAGGGGTGAGGGAGAGCTGGCCTGACTGCCCAATGCTGAGAGGCAGGGACCGTTAGTCCTCTCTTATCAACGAGGAAACTAACAGGGATAGAGTGGCTTGCCCAAGGCCAAGGCCATCCAGTATAAAAAGTGTATCTAGTCCTGGCTGGTATGGCTCAGTGACTGAGTGCCGGCCTGGGAAGCAAAAGGTCGCCAGCTCAATTCCCAGTCAGGGCACAGGCCTGGGTTATGTATGGGCCAGGTCCCCAGTTCAGGGACGTGTGAGAGGCGATGAGAGGCAACTGATTGATGTATCCCTCACACATCGATGTTTCTCTCCCTCTCTTTTTCCTCTCCCTTCCCCTGTCTCTAAAAATTAATAATACATAAATAAAATAAAAAAAATAAAAAGTGGATCTGCCCTATACTGTAAAGGCCTGTCTGATACCACCCCGCCACATTTCTCCTGAGACCATCCCCGCTACCTCGCTCGACCACCCCTTATGGCATGAGACAATGCCGCCAACTTTGGTCACTCTCTCTGTACAGGTAGAGTTCAAACCCATAAGCGTGTAACGAGCTTTAGGACGCTTACAGCCTGAGGTCTGCAGATGCCCATTGATCTGTGTAGGTAGGAAGAAGGCACCTGAGAAATTTTCAACATTTCAAAGAGCCTAATGTAAATCGTGCTGTTATTGACACTAAGATTGTGCAGGTTAACTAAAATGTCAAGTTTCTTTGCTTTGGAGTAGAATTATAACTTGGTACACTAATGCTGGCTATCGCATCGATCAGCTGTTCTCATTGGCACAGCTTCCATCGGCTTGCCTTTGAATAATTCAAATGGGAAAATAAATCAATCATCGCTTAACTATACATTGTTGTTTGGACAACAGAACGTGGGACCTATGGGGAAAAGATAGGAACAGTGGACGGTGGTGAAGAGTTTAGAAAGCCACTTTAAACCGTGAGAGCTGGCGTTCCACAGAACAGTGGAAGAGGAAGTGCTTGTCCTTTGCAGCCTCCCTGTGGGGGTTGGATGTGTCCCATCCCCCCACACTGTGGACAAGACGCCCTGCTCAGACCCTGAGTGCTCTGGGCTTTCCCATACAGCACATCTTCCAAATGGCTGTGTGCTGCTTCCTGTCCCATCCCCTCCTTTTGCACCAGAGCCTTGCTCCTCGATTCCTAATGTCACATCCCTTCATCTGTTTGAATTCACGGGGACGTTAGCCACGGCACCTCGAAGAGGTGGAGCCAGCACGCAACCTAGAAAACCTGCAGCATTCGGTGGGTGTGTGAACGAAGAAGTAATTTCTTTACACTTTCAATGAGCCGCGGGCAAGGTACCCTGCCAGGTCCTGAGTGCAAGTCGGACGGAAACCGATTCCACGCTTTCCTAGGCTTGTGCGCGTGCGCGTGCACAGGTAACAGCGATCATCTGGAAGCGGGGCCACTCTCTCCGTTTCCTGAGGCATGATTATGATCATTAACATTTACTGAGCAGCTACTATGCACCAGGCACTCATTGGCTTAAGATTCCGCCCCTGCCTTCGGGAGATTAGAGTCAAGCTAGGAAGAGAAGATACATGCAGAACCCATAAAATAATGCAGTACGCACCAAGATAGTCATAGAGAAAGAGCTGCTGGAGTTCAAAGGGGGCAGGGTCACTGGGGGCTGGCGGGGTTAAGAAGGCCTTCAAGAAGAGCAACATTTGGACAAGGTTCGGAAGGATGGATAGGGTAGAGTTCAGCGGGGTGGGGGGCGCATTCAGAGTGTGCGGGGAAGCAGCGGCCTGTTGTGTGCAGGTGGGAGGGAACGGAGGGAGGATTCAGCTCCCAGTGTGGAGGTGGCGGCTGGTTTGGGGGCAGAGCACTGGCCCTGCCTGGGGCGTCTGGGTGTAGTGCTTGGAAAACAGAATTTTGATAAAGCCGCTCTTTATAGAGCTTGGCCTTTCTTTCCAACCATTTTCTGACACCATTTTCCCAGATACCTTTGGAAAGAAAAAAGAAAAAAAAAAGCCACCCTCTTTCTGGGACCATGTTCAGGCATGGCTGTGTGCCGAGGCGAAACCTAACAAGCACACCTTTGCAAGGACACGTGTTGGTTGCGGATGGCCCTGTAGCGTGGCCCAGGCCCGGACCCTGTGAGGAAGCCGAAGACAACTCCATCGAGGGCTCTGGGGATCTGCCTACTCAGCTGACACCCCCTCCTGCCCCATCCCCCAGGAAGTTGTGCAACATCAGTATTTCTGGCAAACCAGAACCGAGGCGGCTCTTAAAAATTGAAGTTCCAACCCCCAACAGTGTGAGTCCCTGTCCCCTGTCCCTTGTCGCCCCAAAGGCTCACCTCCACGTTCAGATGCACTTTATTTTTGTAGTCAGAAGCAAGTTCCTGTAAGACTGCTGAGGTTCCCGAAAACCAGGCACTCACCCTCCTTGGCCAGTGACAGCCTATGAGATTGGTTGTCATGGTATTCAGGGGTGGAGGGGAGGGTTCATCCGACAGCTCTATTTCTGGAAGAGCCACTGTCCGCCCAGGGAAAGCAGCACCAAGCATTTATTTAAGCAGCTCAGTAAAGCACCGACATAAATCTGATGATTTGCTTTGTTTATAGAATGAATGAGAGTCTGCTTTCATCTCTGCCCAATGAGTAAATGCTACCAGAAGCCTGAATTCCTCACCAGATTAGAAAAAGTGGGACCATAAGTATTAAGACTATTGCTATTGTTTTCTTTAAAACAAACAGATGAACAGCCCCTGGCCCAACTGGGTGGCCCGGTTGGTTGGAGCGTCGTCCCATGCACCAAAAAGGTTGCGGGTTCGATCCCTGGTGCTTATGGCAACCAGTCGATGTTTCTCACATCAATGTTTCTCTCTCTCTCTCTCTCTCTCCCCAGGCCCCCTCTCTCTCCTTTCCTCTCTCTCTAAAATCAATAAATATATCCTCGGGTGAGGATTGAAAACATTTTTTAAACAAATAAAACAACCCAAGAACGACCCATATGCCCAATAAGTGTGGCCCTTCAACAGAATTCCCAGGCTTCCAGAACCTCTGCGTAAACGACAATGTCTTACTGTTTAATGATCACCTTTTGTTTGGGATTGAAAATAGTACCCCATCTTAATCACCTATTTGCCCAAATGGGGGCTGTTTTTAAAAATGAATCCGTTCTCAACAGAGATGATGACTTGTTGCCCGGAGGGCTGTCAGAATGCTCTGTCGAGACACCAAGGACCGTTGCCAAAGAAAAGGGTTAAGAGTGTGTTTTCCGAGAGCAGCGTCTCTGCAGCCCAGGTTCAACCTATCAGGAGCACGGCTCTGCAGGTCATAAAATGCATTTAGCTATATAAGTTCTGGTGCGTATACTAGAATAATCAGTCACGTTACTTTATAGTCACACCTCGTACTCTTGTTCTGGAAAATCAATAAAGTGAGGGGAAGGCTAGGGATATTGTGTATGACTATTTAAAAGGGAGAAAACAAAAAAATAATATTCTGTGAAAATGGTCCTCAAGGAAGCAGACCCAGTTTTCATAAGCAGGCTCAATTTTATCTCCAAGCTCATCACCAAGTTATTAAACCAGAGTGCCCATCATAGCCGAGACAAAAGTACAAAAAATAAAAAAGGGAGGTAGTGTGCGTCCTTCGCTGGAGGTTCTGGGGCACTGGAAATTATCCATGGTCTTTAACATGTATTCCTAAAGCATGTCCATTAATCACAGTCTTAATATTGTGTTCTACCAAACGTTACAAACCCTGGTGTTGCCTTGGCCCTGTGATGCTTCTCCACCTGCGACTGTCTCCCTCCATTCTCTTCTGAGTCAATTCTTCCCTGCATTTCAAGACCCAGGCCAAGGGCCTCCTGCTTTCCAAAGCCACCTCTGACTGGCGCGGGACGCAGAAAACCGAAGGGACTGGGAGAGCAAGGCGAGACGCAAGGATCGTGCACGTAGCTACAGCGAGGCCCCCAAAAGCTGCTTTGTGGGCATATTTCCAGGCTCCTGGGACAGTCTCTCAGGGCCACGAGGAATGCCACTGAGGATGAGCAGGGTGTGTAGGCGGAAGGGGGACAGTCGCTCGTGGATCACGTATATTTAATCTGAGTTGCTTTCGGCAGCAGCGCCGAGGTTCAGCACAGACCTGCCCATGGGAGAGCATCAGCAGATGAGACGGTCTGCCGCCCAGGTCTCGAAGGCCCTCGGTGGGCATCTACGCCAGCCGCCCACGCTGCGCGGGAAGCGCTGCGGCAGCGCTCCGGGTGGACGCGGAGGGGCACTCACACCTCCCAGGGCCACTCACTGCCGGACAGCTGTGGCAGCTATTCATTCACCTCGACGTGGAACCCAAGCCAGCCCCCGACATGGGCCCGACTTTGCCCTGTTGACTCTGCACCCTCCGCATCCGGAACCCCATAATCAACATCGTCACCCCGGAGCCTGAGAGCTTGCGAAGGGACAATTTTCTCAGTTTGCTCCTCTGTTCAGCAGCCCCTCCGTTTCCGCCAGGCTGCGCAGCTGTCTGGCTGCTGACACGCCTGACCAGCCTTTGCAAGGGACTGTCCCCGACGGTCTCGATTGCCCTTCTCGCTGCGGCCACATGCGGCATTCCTTAATTAAACAAGCTTAGGAAGCACCGAGTTAAATAAAGTTAAACAGATTTCTTTACTAGAGAACCTTTCCGGGCCAAGGCCACTGTCAAGGGGCTTTTCCCCTATGTTTTCTTTGAGGAGTTTTGCAGTTTCAGGCCTTACATTTAAGTCTTTAATCTATTTCAAGCTAATTTGTGTGGATGGCAAAAGATAAGGGTTCAATTTCATTCTTTTGCCTGAGCTTACCCATTTTTCTCAGCATTATTTATGGACGGGAGTATCTCTTCTCTATTGTGTATTCTTGGCTTTTTTTTTTTTTTGTCAAAAATTAATTGACTGTATATCCATAGGTTTATTTCTAAGTGCTTTATTCTGTTCCATTGATCTATTTGATTTTTTTTTAAATGCCAGTATCAGACTCTTTTGGCTACTATAGTTTTACACTAGAATTTGAATCAGGAAGTGTGGCGCCCCCAGCTTTTTTTTCTTCTCGCTCAGCGTTGCTTTAACTCTTCAGGGTCTTTTATGGTTCCATACAAATTTTAGGATTTTTTTATTTTTTATTTCTCTGGAAACACCACTGGAATTTTGATAGGATTTGCATTGAATCTGTAGGTGATTTTAGGTGGTATGGGCATTTTAACAATATTAATTCTGATTCATGAACACAGGGTAGCTTTCCATTTATTTGGGTCTTCTTCGTTGATGTCTTATAATTTTTAGTGTACAGGTCTTTTACCTCCTTGAAGTATTTTATTCTTTTTGATACAATTGTAAATGAAATTGTCTTCTTTCATTCTTTTTCAGAGAGTCTGTTGTAAGTCTATAGAAATGCAACTGACTTTTGTATGTTGCTTTTGCATCCTGCCGTTGTACTGAATTTGTTAATTAGTCCTAACCGTTTTTTTTTTGGTGGAGTCTTTAGGATCATATATGTGTATATATGATCATGTGATCTGCAAACAGAGACAGTTTTACTTCTGCCTTTCCAATTTTGAGTCCTATTCTTTCTCTTTCTTGCCTAGTTGTTCTGGCCAGGACTCCCAGCATTAGGTCAAATAAACGTGGTGAGAATGGGCATCCTTGTCTTCTTCCTCCTGATCTTAGCAGAAGAGCTTTCAGGTTCTCATTGTTGAGTATGATGTGAGCTGTGGGCTTGTCCTAGACGGCCTTTATTATGTTGAGATACAATCGTTCCTTCTATACCTAATCAGTTGACAATTTTTAATCATGAAAGCAAGTTAAATTTTTGTCAAATGCTTTTTCTGTGCCTGTTGAGGTAATTGTGATGTTTATACTTTGTTCCGTTAATGGGTGCATCATATTTATTGAGTTGCCTATGGGGAACCATCTTTGCACCCCGGGGAGTGATGATTTCTTTTAAATACACTCTGGGACTGGATGTGGGTCTAGAATTAGAATCCAGTTCTCCCACATGCGAAGCAAGCTCTCTCAGGAGGCAACTTTCAGCTACAGCGGTAGACAGGCTTTTCCATTATAGTCTTAAGTCTTAAAGATTGCCAGTCACGTTTTACTTCAACCTGGTCTTAGAAGGAGACTTGATCAGAATCCTAAGTCACCCTGATTCCTATTTTAACATCTATTTGATTGGAACCCCTAGGTCTCGGGATCCTGACCCTTAAATGCCACTTGGCATTTAAGCATGTCCACCTTCCCCACGTGGCTCTTCTCAGCCCCCACCACGTGCACGCAATTACCGTATTGTGCCATCTATAATGCGCACCCACGTTCTTGGCCCGCACTTTCAGGGGGGAAAAAAATCTTTGTTGTAACTTTTTAATTCAATTATTTATTTATTTATATTTGGAAACAAAACCGATTCTCGTGTTCCAGGATATTATTTTGCATACAGATATCATTATTGCTTTCTAGAGCCGCACTTTTAACACGCAAGCATAAATAAAAGAATTTAAAATATTTATATAGACACGGAATTAGTACTACCCAGGTATAATGCACATCCTCATTTTCCCCTCAAAAATCGGGGCAAAAAAGTGTGCCTTTTACATGGCAAAATATGGTGTTTGCTTTAACTGTTTAGCTACTTAATGGAACAATTTCCATTTACCTTTCTCACTGCGTCATCAACCAAGATACTGCCCCATTATTCCAAACTCCCCTGTGCATTTGGCCCTACTGGTAGAAATAGTGAGAATACAACTCCAAAAGAACCATGCCCCAAGCATAAAATCTCCATGGCTGGAGCTCTGCTCTTCACTACTAGAGAGAAGCAATTTCCTGCTCTGTTTGGTCAAGTTTCTTGCCTTTTTTTTTTTTTTTTTTTTGATCAGCAGTTCATACTCATTAAAGGGATATGGAAGATGAAAAAAGACTAAGAGAAGAAATAAAAGTTACTCATAATCCCACCGCTGGAAAAAAAAAACACCTTATTAATATTTGGGTTCTTTCCTTATACACGTTCTTAAAGAAGAAAGAAATCTTTGTAACAGAAATCCAGCTGCCAGTTCTTAGGTGTGCTTGAGAGTTTAAGTGCACTAAAAGTTAACATTGCCTCTAGCAATATTCAACTTGTACAACTTATTTCTTATACAATGAATCTCTTCCAGGAGTAAGAATTTCAAGCGATTTTATGCAGAAATTTTAAAATGTTTTCTCACACGTGTTAATCACCTGTGCTGTGCTTTGTGTACCTCTAGCTCACATATTCTACGTCCCCAGCTCTGATCTTCTTACACACCAGCCCACGCTGCTCAGCCACCTACTGCCAACCTGCATGATTGTCATTGAAAAAGAAATCGCGTCACATGCAGTTTTGGGAAAACTCTCAAGACATACTTAACAATCAAGGTGCGTTTATTGATTAAGTACCTGCCCCAATCCCTGCTCTACAAGGTAAGCAGGGCTACAAAGACGGTCCACCTGCAGCAGTTAGAAAAGTGGTCGCCAAGTAGGTCCAAAATGAAAATACAGTAGGTGTCCCGGAAGGGGACCGGATCACATGGTCCAAAGATTTGAACAGAGCTGTGAAGGCTAAGAAAAGAACCAGCAAGACAAATACCAGCAGAGACCAGAGGCTGGAATGAGCCCTCAGCCAACATTTATTAAGTGTCAAACACGTGCCAGGCATTGTGGGAGAAAAAGAGGGAGTGAGAGAGCTGAGAACAGCAGCACTGAGTGGGGGCTTGTGCGTGCCTTGGGCGAGCACAGGAAAAGCTTCCCTGGGGAGAAGCCCCGGAGAATCGTAGTCGTGGAGGAGGGAGCGGAGGCCGGGCGCTCCAAGCGTGGGCCCATCCAGGGCAAAGGCACCTGCAGTGACATGACCCTGCAGAGAGCCCAGAACAGGATGTTGGGGGTGGGGCAGGGCAGGTCCAGCCTTACATCCTGGATGCAGGGCTGATCGATGTGTGCTTCTTAACTTAGCCCCGTTAAACCGAATGCCAGAAGAACACCTGGGCCATGGACAGACGTTTCCAGAATTGTAATGAGGTAGGAGATCTCGCCCCTACCCTGAAGGAGCTCACTGGCTGGTTGAAGGGGCATGAAACCACCCTGGTATCCCTCCTAATTTTACCTCCTCAGAGTTTAGGCTTTACATTGCAATCTTATCTGGCCCAATGGCAGATCTAACTCTTAAAGGAGAGACTAAGGAGTTTAAATGTTCGGGACATGCCACCCTCCAGTTTCTCCTTGGGACTTTCTCTGAGCACCCGCTCTCTCCCTCCCACGTGTACCCTCTTATGAAAATGAGGCGGGGGAGCCCCCACTTCAGTCAAGCTGATGTGTTGCTCAGTGTCTACTTAGTCTTGTCTGGAGGAGGAGGGCCGACAGCGCAAGGACAGTTTCCTTGAGCTGAACCAAGAGATAGACCCAAGGGCACCAGAGCCATGGCCACGGCCACTCCCTCCCACTGCTCCTCTCCTTCTGGTACATTCTCTCCAGCCTTTGAGCTAACCCCAGAACCTCCATGTCCCCCCTGCTATGGGCATCTGACTCAGCCAGACTTCCTGTTTCCTGACCTTGTCCCAGGGCCGCACTCCACGCCTGGCACACATTAACAGATCAATAAATAGTTTTGCGATAACAGGTAGGAGTCAGCTGTCACTTCCCGTTTACCACCTCTGCTTCGTGCTTTTATCTAATCTCTGTGTCTTTGACCCGGGTTATTAATGTGGCCCCGGGAAAGATTACAAACGCACAGCTGCCTCGCTGAGCGGCGCGGTGTTATTGTCCGTGACTCTCTGATCCACGCTGATTGTAAACACGCAGTTACAGCAGCTTATCAGTCAGGACACACGCCCCTGTCCATGATCGGAGCCACGTTAATGTATGCGATTCATGCATTCACTGACTGAACATTCACCGAGGCCAGACCGCATGCCAGGCACTGAGGTGGGAGTAAGAATATAGACGTGAAAAAGACGCAGTAAAGACAGAAACATGTTTCTGAAGAGCAGAAAAGTATATAACAGAAACATTGATGCTGACAGACCACCTGGAGGACTCAAGTGGGATACGCTTTGAGAACCCCAGTCCCAGAGTAGCTATTGATGAGAAATTAGTAAGAAATTAAAAACACTTGCCTAAAGCACCAGAGACTTATTTTCCTCTGCATTTAGGTTACGTGGATGATAGTTAATCAGAGTGGCTGGCATCTACGAAGTAAGCACCCTCCCACGTGTCAGGCGCTGCACTGTGTGTGTCACTGAGCAGGGAAAGCCGGTGAGATGGATTGATAGGGTGGGGTGGGGGGAAAGGGCTACCATGTGCACGTGGCTGGTCTCACGGCAAGATAAGCTACACCTCGATAGAGAAGTTCAAAAGATAATTAAACCAGTTAAAAAGCAATGCACCACTGGGATCGCAGCTGCCTTTCAGAGCCAGGTTCCAAGACGTAATTTCATCATCACAGGACATCAAATGTGAATTTCATTTTCAGCTATGCAAATTCCAATAGAATAATACCTCACATTTGCATAATGCTTGATGCTTTTCAAAGTGCTTTCCCAGTTATTAATCTAGAGGAGGCTTTCCTACCACCGGAAACATAAATTGAAATTCTGTTCAAACTCGAGTTCCCAATTATTTTTCCCACTTTCCCCTCGAACCGCCGAGCCGCCTAAATCCAGGTACTTCTGGCTGAGGAACCCTAATAAGTTTAATTGACAAGGTGAAGATACATAAATGTGGCCTATGGTGGGGCCTGCGATTGAGCCAGACTTTGGAAAACCTGTGGAATTAGCAATGTCACAGGGAACCACTCCCAGCTCAGATCTGAGACCCTTTCAGGGTCAGAGACTCTGTGGGTTCCGTGTTCATAGGCCTCCTTCCCTTTTATCAGATGGTCTTAGAAAACAAGGAGATCAGTTCCACCACTTTGTTCTTAAACCCCCAGCAACCCCTGTCAACAACTTCCCGCAAAGTAGCCCCCGATGCCGGAGAGCAGCCCTGTCCTGTCTGTTTTCAGTGTAACATGAACCAGAAGGCCGATGCTGCTGTAAATCCAACATGGGGACAGGATCCGAGACACACAAGGCGAGAGGCCAGGGCAGCATACGGAGAAGCGCTCCTCCCCAAACCTTTCCAGCCGGGCTCTTCTTCTCTCTCTCTCCAACTTAATTACGTGTGGCGTTCTCAGTCACTGAACCGCCAGCCTTTCCTGACACCTCAATTTCATGCATTTTAGCAAAAGATTAACCTGAGTGTTTGCTTTTCATTCTGAAGCTGTGTTAATACTCAACTCCCTCTAGATTAGAAAAAAGGAAAAACACACTCCCACGTCCCCCACCTGGCTCCAACAAGGCTCCGGGACTGCTGTTTCTGACAAAGTCACCGTCCTTGGGACGTGCTAGCTGCGACTTACCATTTCAGCAGGGCCACAAGGACCACAGACAGGGCCACCGTCAGCATGGGGCCGTTCACTTCCAGTTTGAGAAACCCCAAGACTTCCATTGTTCCTCAGGGACCCTTGAGGGGCGTCCTCCAGAGGAAAGAGGCTGGGTGATCGCCCTGCAGTTACGGAAACCAAGGTCTACAGGTGGCAGAAGGAAGAGGCAACCAAGAAAACATCACATCAAGTGGATCCCCAAAATGTGCTATTTCTCAGAGTGTCTGCTTGTAAAGAGGAAGGAAGAGGAGGGAAAACAAAGGGTTTCTGTGTAAGGCAGTGAATCAGCAACTTTATTTTCTTGATGACTGTACTGTCAATAAACATTTATGTTAACTTCTCTGGGAAGCAGCAGCCCAATGGGCCCCATGTTGGCCGAGAAACAAAATGGTTCCACCATGGATTTTTGACTCTGACAAGCTGTCCTTAAAGAAATATATTGATTTATAACTAAATGAAGATGTAGGGGAAGAGATTCTGTATACCCCAGAAAAACTTCAGGTGGACCTCAGCCTGAAGAAAAATGCTGGCCGCCCTGAGGACATCCATCCCCTGAAGTTCATTGGTTCCCGGGGCCTAATGACCTCTCTGGGGTCAGAGGTGCCTGGCGGCTGGCTGTTGGTAGCTGACTGTTGGGTCAGACTCACAATCGTGCCAGAATTAGTGCTCTCATCCTGAGCTGCAGGATTCCTTAAGTGTCTAAAAGCATGCCCACAAACTCATGTATAGATCCTTTGTTCTAGCCCTGAGCTTCTCTGGCTAAAGGAGACTGACTCCTTTTTTGTCTGTTAGTCATTGTGCGACACCTTTAGTAACGGGGAAGGTGTATCTGAGCGCAGTGGGCCAGGCTGGGGAGGTGGGCGGGAAGAGGTGGAAAAGTTGACAGAGGCCCGACAGCACAGAGCCACGGTGGGAAGCTGGGCTGCATTTTGTGTTGCCACTTAGGGTTTTAACAGAGATGTCTTTATGTTTGTTAAAGTCGTTCTGGCTACGTGTAAAGAGTTCCGTGGAATGGAGCAAGAGGGAAAGACAGGGAGGCCGTTTAGAACACTGTGTGGCCATCCTGAGATGCTGCCGCTCGGACGGCAGCAGGGATGGAGGTGGACAGGAGGTGAGTCTGAAGTCTATTTGGGGGCAGACTCTGCGGCGTTTCCTGGGGGGTGGGAGGGGAAGGTGGGAACCTGTCCGACTCTCCAGTTCCCGACTTGATCTAGCAGTGTCTAGGGCGCCATTTACTGAGGTGGGGAAGATGGGGAGAAAAATCAAGAAGTTCAGCTGGGGTTCTGTTAAGTTGGAGACGCTGGGGAGACATCTGAGTGGAACTGTCAAGTCGGAGAGTAATCTCGGCTGAAAATATAAGTAATAATATGAGGAACGACAATGGCATCTATGAAGTACTTACTGTGTGTTAGATACTAGTCTAAGAGCATTCATATGGGTTGACTCACCTAATCCTCATAAACAACCCATTGAGGTAAAGTTTAATCCCATTTTATAGATGAGGCATGGGAGGTAAGGACTCCAAAGCCCATTCTCTTAGCAAAAGTTTGTATTCCAACATGGGTGCCATCAGTATACAAACGGTATTTAAATCCAGAGCAACAGATGAGCGACAACCACAAATAAGAGTGTCACCCACCCGAGTACCAAGAACTTCCCTTTTCTCTGGCCATTTGCGCTGCCTCCCTGATTAGGCGTCCCCCGGCAGCTGCACCCCGTATGGACCCTAGTGCCCTACGCTTCAGCCCAGCCCCTCCGGACGTCCCCTCCCCGCTCAATGTGCTAGGTCTCCTTTGTCCTACCCAGTCAGTACGTACGGAGATGTTCATGGATCTCTGTTGCGTTCGCCCCTCACAAAATGGAGCCGCCCTCCTACAAGGGGCACGTGAAACATGGTGCCGTGGGGTGTGGAGGAGAGTTTGCTGGCGTGGAGGAAGCAAGGTCATGGCCGTGGGTTTCAGCGTCGGAGAGACTTCCGATATTATTGGGAGCACTGTTTGTGTCAGAAAGATGCTCAGAAAAGAACAATTTTTTTTCTTTCAAGATTCAAAGATGAACTAAAAGGGAGAGGTGCTGGTTAGGCACCCAGAAGCAAGTTTATTTATGGAAAGGCCTCTCAGATCCTTAAACCTGCATATGTGCCCCGTGAAACTCCAAGTGTGGGATACTGAGAGCAGCATCTCCCTCCGTGTACACAGGCACAGAGTCACTCTTTTGTTTTTTTAAATCCTTACCCGAGGATATGTTTATTGATTTTAGAGAGAGAGGAAGGGAGAGAGAGGGAGAGAGAGAGAGAGAAACATTGACGTGAGAGAGAAATGTCATCTGGTTGCCTCCCGCACGCGCCCCAACTGGGGATGGAACCCGCAGCCTAAGTATGTACCCTGACCAGGGATCGAACCGGCAACGTTTTGATGTACTGGACGGCACTCCAACCAACTGAGCCACTTGGCCAGGGTGACCACAGCGTCTCTCTTAAGGGACATTTATCAACACATCCCAGGTGCAGTGTTCTTAGGAACGTGCTTTGAAAAATGTTGACCAAGCCCATGCCTTATTTACAGAGGAGGAAATGGAAACCCAGAAAGGAAGTGACTGGTACAGAGCCCCTTAGCTGCCGAGAGACAGAATCCAGTACCATCTCTCTTTCTAGTATCTGCATCTAGAATATGCTCCTCACATCACCCCGTGGACCTGTCACCCATACACCTGGCACAGGTGCTGCTCTGTTCATGAGGACAGCTTAGAATGTTGGATGCCAGGTCACAGGGGTTGCTAGCTCCCCTGTAGGCACTGAGCTCACTCATTCATTCCTCCAACTGGTATTTTTGGAGCCCTTCCTGTGTGGTTTGTGATTTGTCACGAGACAATCACACCCTTTCTATGCTTGCCTCCGAGTATAGATAATACTCAGATAATTGTGGCCCGTGAATTAACCAAGGGTTGGGTATGAGAGACCTCAAGGGTTTTCATCAGGAAAACACAATGATTAAGGGTGTGTTTCAACTTCGATATCTATGGAGCGAGGCAGTGCCACTCCGGCCGGAATATTTTCAGGGTGAAGGGCATACTGTTGCAATGATATTTACCATAATTGAACATTAGACCTTTATTCTCCAGATGTTTTCTTTTAAGTAATTTATCTATTAAAAACAGCCAGCCCTGGCTGGTGTGGCTCAGTGGATTGAGTGCCGGCCTGTGAACCAAAAGATCACCAGTCCGATTCCCATCAGGGCACATGCCTGGGTTGCAGGCCAGGTCCCTGGATGGGGGCATGCGAGAGACAACTGAAGTTTCTCTCCCTCTCTTTCTCCCTCCCTTCCCCGTCTCTGAAAATAAATAAATAAAATCAAAAAATAAAAATAAAAACAGCTGTGCAGAACTGTATAAAACATACCTTTTTCTATGTGTATATAAACATGGGTATATTTTTTTGTTTTTATGGAAACAAAATCATCATCGCGATGCTGTTCTGCAAATGGCCTTTTCCACTCTCGGTAACATAACTGTCTTTCTGCATTCACACCTAGAGATATATATCTTTCACTACCTGGGATTCCACCGAATGGATGTAGCGTAATTAGCCTGCCCTTTGTTGAATGGCTTTCGAGTTGCTTCCAGGTTTTCCCAGCTACAAATGAGGCTGCAGTGAACATCCCTGTGTCCTGTGTGAGGCTATCCCAAGTGACAGCCGTAGAAGTGGCACCACCGGGCCCGAAGACGTGCCTTTCACAGACACTGGGAGGTGCCGCCCTCTGCAAAGGCAGTCCCGCCGTTTCCCCCTCAAGCCGGGTGCCATTACCCCACTTGGTTGGACACCCCCTGCGGTGCCTATCCCCTCCACCACGACCTGCTCCAAGTCTATCCTTTTTTCCTCCCACCTCCAGTCAAACACCTCCCTGAGAGTTCGGTCAACTGTTTTGACTTAAGTCCTGTGTTTCTCTTGAAAGCTTTCACTCCATAAATTCTGTGGTATTTCCTCTACGTTCCCTGTGTTTCAAAGCTGCCCGTGCAGCTGTCTAAGCCGTGCCGTCCTCCTCTCCTGAAGGTTCCCAGCTGGCCACGCTAAGCCTGCTGTCTCCGATGAGGTTGGAGGCACCGGCAGGACCCCAAATCTAGCAGGGCACCGTGCAAATCCAGAGAAGGTTTACAAAGAACTGCATTGCAGTCTCCGAACCAGCCCGGGAGGCGGGGAGGCGGGATTTTCATTCCTGGGTTCCAAGGGGAAGAAACTGCCGCTCAGTGATGTTACGGGACTGTCTGAAATCGTACAGTTAATACATCCCAGAGGCCAGGCTCAGATCCTGTCTCCTGGCTTTAAACCCAGTGTTTTCCCCACTACATCTAAAGTCACTTCTTGGTTTCGATAGCCACAGTTCGCCGAGCCAGCCCACGGCTGGGATGTAGTTTGTTCCTACGTTAACCCCCAGGTGCAGAGTTGCTGCAGATCGATAAAGAAGAGGGAGGGGTGGTGTGTGTCTGTGGGTGGCTTTATCTCCTTGCAGAAGAAACAAGGACCCTTTGGGGAAGGCAAAAAGCCTCAGCTGGCCCCAGCCTCCTCAACACCACCCAGTGTCTCAGGGACGCGTTGTCCAGTTTCTGAGAACACGGGGTCAGATGAGAGGGCCTCTTTCGTTCCTTCACTGCTTCGGTCAGCAAACCTTCATTGGGCAATTACTAGGCAGCAGGCACAGAGTCCCAACACGTGAGGGCTGGACTCTGCCACCGAGGGGCTCAGCTTCCAGGAGAGGGGAGGGGACTGGTGAACATCTAAGTGCCATCCGTGTTGGAGGTACTGTGACCGAAGTACGTATAGGTAGGACACAGAGGGGACAAAAAGAGGAGGAACGTTCCTGGTAAGAGGTTAGAGCCAGTGATCCTGAGCCTAGACTGGGCGGATGACCGTACCCAGCAGGTGAGGGGAGACAGCATGCTGGCCTGACGGAGCACCGTTAGGATTCACTCAAAGGCACCGGAGGCTCGGGGCGAGGGTGATGGTGGGGAGATGCCCAGGGACCGAGTCACCTCAGGCCCTGAGGGCCACCCTAGGAGTTTACACATCATTCTAGCATCCGTAGGAAGCCAGAGTGGGACTTAAAACTGAGCAACAGCATGACTCGATTTGCTTTGGGAAGTACCCCTCAGGAGGCAGGCTGGATGGGTTCCCCCTGAGATGGGGACACCGGCGAAGAGACCACTGGTCATCTAGGTAAGAGGGGACGGCCTGAATAAAGCAGCCAACCTAGACATGGGGAGGGGAGGACTGGGGTTTGAGATTACTGGGAAGGCAGAATCAACAGTATTCGGTTGCTGATTGGGTGTGGGGTTGGAGGAGAGGAGGTCAAAATTCCTCGATTTCTGGCTCCGTTGACCGGGCCCGTGTGGTTCCACCCACAACAATTAGGACCTGGGAGAAAGAACAAACAGGGGGAAATTGCTGTGTCTTGGGCAGTGAGACCAGTTGAGCATGAGGCCCCTGGTGGCCACCGAGGTGAAGGTGCTCAGGCCACAGCCAGACCTGGAGAGGTCAGGAGAGAAACCTGAAGCAGAAAAGGAGTTTCCAGAGCCCTCTGCCTATGGGTGGGGGAAGCTGTGCGGACACAGAAGCCACAGAGAACAGGTGGCGTGCTGCGCAGTGAGCCCCGGGCGAGAGCTGCCTTGCAGGGAGAAACGAAGATGACCCTGAAGTGGTGGAAGAGGGACCCTATTTCAGTGCTTAAATGGTTTCGCTTTCTGCTTCCAAAAGAGCTGGGTTTGAATCCATCCCCCTCAGCTCTCAAGCTTGGATGGTCTCGAGGTGCTATTTAACTTCCCCAGGCCTTAGGGTCCCATCTGTAAAGCGGGGCTAATTGTACATCCTTCACAGGGTTGTTGGGGGGCGGGGGAATGAGGTGCCCGTGTGGCACGCTTAGCAGAACCCTGACACGTAGTGAACACTTTTGCGTGTGGTCTGTGATTCTTGTCACCAGCACTGCGGGAGGACAGTTGTAAGAAGCAGGAAGTGTCCAAGGGCAGTGGGTGTTACAGAAAGGCCAAATGAGGTGGTTACCAAAGCATCTTAGGATTTGGCAGGTAGGTCATTACTGCCACCCCGAGAATGGCTTTGGTGAAGTGGGGGTGGGGGAGTATGGAAAGACAGAATGAGAGAAAAAGAGGTTTGGGAAGGACTAACTACCTTCTCCACACACCTCTTCGGCCCTGTGTATCCACTGTGGGGGAGGACAGAGACTTGGACCAGGTAAGGCAGAACCTCCAGGTGCCACTATCTGTGGGGCCCGTGAAGCGAGAGCATCACCCATTAGGAGACCTGAGGGAGACAGCAGCCATCTGTGTGTTCCCTGCACTCCTGTGATAATGCAGAATTGTCTCTTCAAGGTTGCTATGGAGACATGGATGGGTTTGTAAACAGTTTTCAGGTCTATGTCAAATCTTGGTTTTGTATTGGTTGTAAAGGCAGGGACCATATTTTCTATGTCATTGTGCAACCACACCACCTGTCACGCTGCGGTCTTATATACTCGCTTGGCTTTAATCGACACCCACAGGCTGATCACTCCCAAACCTCTCCTCCGCAGCCCAGTTCTCAGTCCTGAGTTTCAGGCTAATATGTCTCATTGCCCACTCTAACTCTTCTCACAGATTTTCCACAGATGCTGCCGACTTGAAATGTCTAAAACTAGACTCATCCCTGCAGCCTCCTTTCTCCATTAACCTCCTGCCCTCACCTGTTCCCCATCTCAGTCAATGGTACCTCCTTCCACTGAGCCCCAAGTCAGACACTCGGGCTCATCCTGGACGACTCCTGTGCTCGCAGCCCCTCACCGCCACATCTAGTTAACCACCAAGCCTTGTTGATTCTGCCCGCTAAGTCTCACTCATTCTGGCCACTCCCCACTTTATCCATTCATTCTGTCACTCATTCTACTTCATTTCACTGACTCCATAAATTTATTGGCATCTAGTCAGGGTTAGATACTGTTCTAGGCAATGGGAATACACCAGGGTAGGGCAGCCGACAAGCTAGATTTCTGATCTCCTGGAGTTTGCGTCTAGAGAGGGATCCACCCAAATTGCAGCTCTATCTCACTAGGTGGCCACCGTCTCCTAACAGCCTCCCTGCCTCTCATTCATTCGTCGACACCGATTTGTCGAGTTCGTGCTGGGTGCCTGGCACTGTGCCGTGCGTGCCTGAAGAACGTAGGGAAGGCCAGCGTGGCTGGGAGGCATCGAGCAAGGGGGAGATGCAAGACTGCGTGATGTAGGAATGCAGGCGAGGGTCAGAACACGGAAGTCCTGGTGGGTCACGTGAAAAATGTACTGGTTCCTTCCAAAATGAAAGGGAAGCCATTGAAGGAAGGGGCTTTCCGCAGGGGAGTGACATGACGTATCTAGGCCTGCTCTATCCCACCTGGTTTCATTATTAAAATGAGTGTGGAACTTATTAGGTGATCGTCTAACATCTGTATGTCGGCAGCGCCCGGGTGCCCCGAGAGCACAGTGGGGGCTCTGGGGCAGTGCTACCATTCAGCGCTGTCTGTTTCATCCCAAGGTGGGGACAACTTGTCGAAGGCGGGCTGCTCCTGATACTGCGATCAGACATGGCCTGTCCTATTTCCTTCACATTTCAGGCCCTCTATCAATTTACGTCACTCGTGATCCGAGCTTGTCGGATGTTAGCCCTTCCTAAACTGCCGTGGAGTCTCTCCTGGCACTCCTCGCGGCTGAGTGCCGATCAGGCAGAGTCCTGCGGTGAACGTGGAGAGTGTGGAGAGTCGGCAGATGGCTAGACTGCCTCAAGGCAAGTCTTGGAGCTTCCAGGCAGGCTAGCGCCTGGAACAGCATTTCTCACCTCCTCGTCACAGAGTGGGGGCTGGGGGAAGAGGCTGCGGAGACCGACTGCGTGCCCAGAGAGCAGAATCCAGAAGCCACAGAGCTTGGCGGCAGACTGCAGTGGTTCTCCAGGTGAGTCAGTGCCCTGCAGTTATGACGCAGAGTGAAGAGGGCACTGTGACAAGTGCGTGGGGCCCCATAATGGGGGATCCCCAAAGCAGAAGATAGAAGCTTTGGCAGCAGCTGCCTTCCAGGTGCGGGTAGGAGGATCCCAGTCCCCAGAATGGCAGTATAGAAATAAGAATCGAGTCCTGGGGTGGGGGACGGGGAAGAGCGGATAGAATAGGGGTTGTCACAAGGAGCCTCCAATCTCAAGGGCTTGACACTGTGGACGTCTATTTCTCACCCACCCAGCAGTCCAGATGTGGGTGTTCTGGGGTCGGCTTACCAGGCAGTGATTTGGGAATACAGTCTCCTTCAGTCTTGTGACCACCCCTGCCCCCGCCATCTATTACCCCTCAGATGCCTCTGCTGAGTCATCGGCAACCAACTGGCCAATGAGGGGGAATGAATAAATAAATATATATACATATACATATGCATATACATATGCATATACATTATATATATATAATCAGTCTGGAAAAAGTTCAGCCATTGTTATTGTAATGAGAATGGTTTATGCAACATCCATGTAACCTGGCAGCCAAGGAGCGTGGATTGGAATGCACATGTGTGAACAATGACGACTTCACTGTACTAGTCAGTGGGGGCAGTAGATGCCGTTGACTGAGCATGTGTACTGTGTGGCCATTGCATTAAAAAATGACTGAGCGAGTAGAGCAATGAATCTGCATCAAATTTTGCATTAAGCTTGAACGTTCTTCCGTGGAAACTGTGCAGATGATTCAGAAGACTTTTGGGGACAATGCAATGAGTGTAGTGCAAGTAAAAGTGTGCCACGAATGCGTCAAAGATGGCCGAGCACCTGTTGAAAGTGATCCGCGTTCTGGAAGGCCTGCAAGAGGCAGAACACCTGAGAATGTTGAACATGTATGGGCTGCAATCAACAAAAATTGGGGTATGACAGTGTGAGAACTAGAAGCTGATCTGGGGATTTCAAAAACTACCGTGTCTGAGATTTTGATGCAGGATCTTGCCAGGAAATGTGTTGTGGCAAAGTTCATTCCACAGCTCCTGCTGCCAGAGCAGAAGGAACATCGTGCTGCAATTCAGAGAACTGTGTGAAGCCCCAAGGTGCTTACTCTGAAGGGGACTGAGGCATCATTGTCCTCTGCACAATGTTTCTTGCATCTTCTTCAATAAATGTCTATATTTCACAGTACATGGCTGGATACTTTCTGGACAGACCTTGTCCTGTGGTGTGTGTGTGTGTGTGTGTGTGTGCGCGTGTATGTGTGTAAGAGGTTTTTACAGGTCAGACCTGGAAGTGGTGCTAAATAATCCCAACCCCATTTCCTGGGCCACACCTACCTAAAGGGTCCTAGCTCCCTCTCCATCTGCAACTGGTCAGTATTCTGAGGCCCCAGACAGCCTATACCTGGGCCCACCTGAGTTACGTCAGGCCCTACGCCAACCTATCCCTCTCCCAACAGGCCAGATGCCTACTTGTGCATTCTCAGCACTTAGACTGGATGTCACCTCCAAGGAAGGCTCCCGGACCACCCATGATGATGAATGGCACCGCCGCGTCCTGCCATAGAGCCAAAGCTTTGTCTACTGAAGTTGCCTGATCAATCGTACATTTACGCTGTAGATGGGAACTTCTTGAGAACAGAAACTGTATCCGATTCAACAGTGTGTCCCCGGGGACTAGGAGCAAGCCTGCCTGTCCCTCTCAGTAGGTGTTCAGGAAACATTTGTTGAGTGAATACATGCAGTTCTGCCTGTGTTTCAGGTAGCAGCCACCAGGTGGCAATAGTGCTCTTTGGGTTATGAAGGTAGGTGTTCTGCGTGTTCTGGGAGGACACCTGAAATAACCTGAGGTTTGTTCCCACAACCCAAGCACTTGGTTAGTCTTCTTTGAAATTTATCGGTTAATTGAAGTAACCACAGAATCGTCTCTCAAGCTAGACTGTCTAAGGAAAATATAACGAGCGCAATACCATAAAGAAAGGAAGAGGCAGAGAGAAGGCTTGCTTGAGTCCTGAGTCCTTGAGTCCTTGGTACTGCTCTCCACCCGATCACAGTGTGGTGCTATTTACCTCGAAGACCCGAGAATGTCCATTCAGATTCCTGAGCATTCGACATTTCTGAAGCTGTCCCAGCCTGACACCCCTGTGGCTGCCTGCACCTGTTCCGGGTTCACCGGCTCTAATTTTACTTGCTTATCTTATCAGGGTTTTACCAGTAGGCCAGTTTGGCTGGAGCAGAGGGTTCATAAATAAGGCTGGTGAGAGATAAGGTTGGAGCGGTCAGAAGGGGTCAGGAGGAGGAAGCCCTGGACACCAGGCTGAGGAGGAGGAGTGCAGACTTTACCCCCTACGCAGCCGAGCAGCCGGGGTAGATGCTCGTGGTGCACACACGTGCCTGCGTGTGCATGGGTGAGAGGCTGTGGGATGGGGAAGGAGGGACATGTGCTAAATGGTGCTGAGACAGATGGGTGATGGGGGTTGGGGGGGATACCGAGGCTACCGAGGCAAGGGAGCCCCGCTGGGGGACCTCTGCAGTGACCCAGAAGGTAGGGCTGGGGTCTGAGACTAGTGGAGGACATGGACGGTGGACATCTGGTGGCTTCAGCAGATGTTCTGTAGGTAAATCAACTGATTAGAAGACGAGGGAAAGGAGAGAGCCTAGAAAGGAGGCCCACCATTGGGCTAAATCCCGACTCTGTGCAAACTAAAGAAAGACCTGGCTTTCCTGGGACTTGGCTTCTACAAAGCTCATAGGTGGAGAGTGCCCCTGGAGTTATCCCGTGCCCACCCTGTTCCACTGCAGCTCTGAGAGGAAGACTCCCGGTTCCAGCCTGGATAAGGGAGACAGGGGTGGTGTGTGGGAAATTCCTGAGAGGAGTGGGGAAGGGGGCGTGGCAGCTGGTTTTAGGAGAGGCGGCAGCCTGAGTTTCGTGCGTCTCTAACGCCGTGGTTCGCAGACTACAGTGGACATCAGACACACATGGAGGGGTGGTAGGAAAACACAGAGTGCCAGGCCCCCACCGTTGGAGTTTCTGATCTGGGGGCTCTGGGCTGGGGGCGGAAGACTGCGTTTCTACCAAACTCGCCCAGTGCCGCTGAAGCTGCTGGTTTGGGACGGTGCTGGGAAAACGGCGCTTCTAGCCCCCGACCTGCGCATTTGAAACATGGTGGGAGATTTTTTTTTTTTTTTTTTTTTTTTTTACCCATGCTGAAGTCAGAGCCCTTCCCAGATCATCTGGGTCAGAACCCAGGTGAAAGAACGTAGAACAATACCTCCTGGAAGGTTTTCCCTCCACCTACACGTCAGCGTCAGAGCCAGCACCTCTGAGGTCGCCTCAGGTCAGATGTCGCTGCTGTGGGGTGAGCAGCCGTGCATTATCACATTCTCTGGCTTCTGTTTATGACTTTTCACCATTTTGTCTCCAACACCCCCCCTTTCCACCCAAACAGGCCTCAGCTTCCCCTTTTTCTCTGAGAGGTGTACCGAACAGGCCAGAATGGTCCAATCCTCCCTCGGGATCGGTGTGAACTATGTCACATTGGGTTCTTTCACAGTAAGCTCTTGACACTTTCCTTTTTCTAGTTCTTATTCCAGAAATTCCTACTCTGCCTTTCCTGTGGGACGGTCATGCTGCTTACCGCAGATCTGCTCACCTGCCGAAGAGGGGCTACCCCTCTCCCATGCCCCCTTCTCCAAGGTGACCTCCTCTGACCACAGCCCTGGTCTCACGCCTGCACTTCAACTGCCACCCAGCTGTTTGGAGCCGGCGTGTCTTATCTCCCAACAGGATTATTTGAGCTTCTGCAGGAATAAGAAGTGAGTCCTTTCTCATAATATAGTAGGGAAAACATGAGGTAACATAAGGTGTGTGTGGGATAGAAGTAAATATGGGTCTGAAATTCCACATAATTATATAATAGAGGGGTGTTGCCAAGGTAAATTAATAAGAAAACAGTTGGGTGGTGTTTACCAACACAGTCAGTCTGGGGGGTGTTATTCCCTGCTTTTTCTTTCTCAAATGAGCCATGAATTGGAGGACAGTAGCCCCCACCCTTACCCGCGGTTTTGCTTTCTGCGTTTTCAGTTACCTGTGGTCAAGCACAGTCCAAAAATAATAATTGGAAAATTCCAGAAGCAAACAATTCAAAAGTTTTAAATTGCGTGCCGTTCGGAGCAGTGTGATGAAATCTCAGGCTGCTCTCTCCCACCTGGGACGTGAGTCATCCCTTTGTCCAGCGTCCCCAAGCTCCACACGCTCTCTGCCCATTAGCCACTTAGTAGTCGCCTCAGTTATCAGATCAACTGTCAAAGTAACGCAGTGCTTTTGTACACGTCACCCTTATTTCACTTAACAATGGCCCCAAAGTTCAAGAATAGCGGTGCTGGCAATTTGGACACGCCAAAGGGAAGCTGTCAGGTGCTTCCTGCAAGTGAAGAGGTAGGTAGGGAAAAAAAAAAGTAGCATATATAGGGCTCAGTGCTACCTGCAGTTTCCAGCATCCACTGGGGGGTCTTGAAATGTATCCTCCCTGAATCAAGTGGGACTACTGTCATATATCTCAAAAGTGGCAACCTCTTCGTGGAAGTGACCACATTATTCTGTTTGGTCAGGCTATCTAGAAAATAGGAAAATTGACAAGGTAAGGCCTAGGGGCTACATGGGAGCCCTTCTACCCACTGGCTGGTGTTTCATAAACACCCCTCTGTCTGCCTGTATGTCTCTCTCTCTCTCTCTCTCCTCCATGTGTGTCTTATCTTTCCATCTGCCCTGCTCCCTATGGAACTCTCACTGCACTGGAACAAGAAGCCCAGGGCTGTCCTCTCCAAATCACAGTCTCCGCGGCTGCCTATGGCCCTGTTCTCTGACATCACAACCCCTGGGTGGCAAAACCGAGATTCAAATCACGTTCACTACCAGTGTCATGTAGGTACCTCCCCTTCTCCCAGTGAGTTTTGTGAATGGTTGAAGCCCGTTTGCTTTGGAGATGGGACTTAGGCTCACAGCTGGGGTCCAAGGACCTGCACATCGTCGCCCGTCTAGGAAGCACTCCGGAACACAGCGAGGTGAGAATGGATGCGAGATGAGCTCTCAGCCCAGGGAGATCCTCGCTCAGTGATGCCACACTCCAGTCAAGAGGACAGAATGCAGGGTCTGGTGGGGGACTCTAGGTCAGTGCCAAGAATCACTATCTTCAGAAAAGTCTGGAAAATTGTAGTCTTTAGAAGACCAAGCAGAGACTCCAAGCACCTAGTCTAGCCATCTACCTTCCTAGTATCCCTGGCAGTTCATTGAGTGGTCTCTGCTTGAATTCCTCCAGTCCTGGGGAGCTCACTTCCTTGTGAAGCAGCCCCTCTCCTGTTAGCCAGCCCAGAGCCTGTGTCAGATTTTCCCAAGGCCATATTTTCCCACCTGTCCTGGGACTCCTATGTCTGTCCTTTCACCTGATAGTGACAGTCACCCTGTGATACAGGCAGGGCCATAGAGTGCCCACTTGACCAAGCAGTTCTACTCAGGCTCTGCCAGTTTCAGCAAACCTTGGCAAAGACAAGACTCGAACTCCGGCCGCTCATGTCCTGGCCCAATGATGTTTTCATCACAGTTTTGCTGTCGTGTTGAGAGCAGTCCAGTGTCCAGCTTTCTAAATCTGAAATGCACCAACTAGCTAACCCTCCCAACAAACCCGAGTGAGAAGGGGAGGGTTGGAACGGTGTGCTCCAGACTTGAAGAACAAAGCAATGGCCCAGCTCATGGGCCGAATCGATGGGGAAGTAACCTGCGGGTCAAAGGGCAAGCCGCCCTCCACAACACTAGTCAAAGGTTATTTCTTTCTACTTAGAGGGTTCCCCTGTTGTGAAGGGATGATACATCCCCCCATTGCAGTGCTTCCTCCAAGACAGACAGGAAGCCAAGGTGGTGCCGTCGGAGAACAGAGTCAAAGCCACGTGAACAGTCTAGAAGAAACACCCATCCAAAGGGGACCAAACAGGTCACGGAAACCAGATTCAACCAACGGATGGGCATCCAAGACATCGCTTGTGTAGAGCAGAGGAGAGGCAGGACCTGGGAGCTTCGCATTTGGTGTTGCCTCATTCCTCCTGGTCAGCTTGGAGACTAGGTCCCAAATGTCCTATGTCTGATTTACACCTGCTTTGGGCAGAAAAAGGTATCCATGCTATGTCCATCTTCACCGAACCTAGTGTTTGTTAGCATTGAACACAATTATAAAGAAGACCTAGAAAACCCATAGTCTTAAGTTCTTGGGTTCCTGACACAAGTAAGAAGACTCCAATTACATAATTGGAAAAAACAGGCATGTGGGACTCAGGAAGCCAATGCGGGGTCTGAGGAGAGTCCATAAGTCCATGATGGGTGTTACTATTGAAAAGAAGCAGGACTATGAAGTAACTAAACATTTGGACAAACCTAAGGCACACTGGACTTACTCTTCCGTCTCAAAGACTTTTCAGGAAACCATGAGCAGTCCAGTGGGCAGTAAATTTCCCTCGGCCCCTCCACCAGCAGCGTGCTTCCTTGGCCAGTGGGCAGCCAGGCCTTCTGTGATGATAAGGAATGACTTACCCGTAAAGGAAATTAGACTTACCTTCCAAGTGGGTAGTTAAATGAATCCCAAAAGGACATCATTGGCCCAGTGTTGGAAGGTCTCTGGAACACAGTGTATCAGAAGGACCGGATACGAAAGGTCTTGCCCAAAACGTTGTTCTTCCTTCATTGTCTTCAAACAAAATGGCCCCTCTTCAGCAGATTAACTGAGTGGCCCGTCGTATTCCTTGTGGACATTCAAAGCACTGTGGATGAAACAGGGTGAGTGTCCATGTTCCACAGGGAGCTGACCCTGTGCCTCCATTCATCGGGCGGGAATGCAGGGGTTCGCCACGCTTTCCCTGCTAGATGGGGATGGGATGTGGAAACATGGTACATTCCACCGCCACTCCTCCTTTCATGTCCCTCCCACTCAATTTGAAGCCAGCTTCTAAGGAGAGCACCATCTTCATTTAGGCCTCATCCACAAAAGGAAATGGAAGGCAAATGATGTGTTTTGCATGTACACATGGACAAAGCAAAGAAAATTTACTTCCTTGTGTTTGCTCGAATGTCCTGAAACCTAGAATGAATATGTATTATTTTTTTAATCCTCATCTTAGGAAATGTTTATTGATTTTAGAGATAGTGGGAGGGAGAGAGAGAGAAAGAGAGCAAGAGAAAGAGAGAGAGAGAGAGAGAGGCATCAGTGTGAGAGAGAAACATCAATCAGTTGCCTCCCGTACACGCCCCAACCAGGGATCAAATCTGAAACTAGGTATGTGCCCTGACCAGGAATCGAACCCGCAAACTTTTGGTGTATGGGATGATGCTCCAACCATCTGAGCCACCCGGTCAGGGCTGTATTACATTTGCAACAGGGGGAAAAGTTCTGGAAAAGCTTTAGATTTGAGCCGCAGTCGCCTGATACAACAATAAATGAGCATGGTGTTCACTCTCCCTATCTCAGTGTCTCTGAGAAGCTCACTTCCAGGATGGGGCAGTCAATATCATCTCCCCCAGCTCATGCGCATTCACTCAGTAGGAATTCATCCTTGGCCACAAAGTGTAAAACATTTCAACCGAATTATCTTTGCTTTGGAAAGAGCTTCCACGTAGCCAGAAAAAAGAGGGCTATTTTAACATTCCTCTACACTGCTGTTTTTCAAGGGTGGTGTTAAGAAATAAACATAAGATATTGAATGTCCACCTGTGGAAGACTATTCTATGGCATGAGTTCCAGTTGTACCAAGGCCAGCACTTGAGAGCCTTGACTTAGAAACTAGAAGCCATTGAACCCCAGATTTATGGCCGTTCCATGTCTCAACCATCTGCACCAGGCACGTCCCTGAAATTTATGAAATGCAATTGCTCTAAAGGGTACAGGTCAGGAAGTGCGGGGTTGAAATATTCCACCTGGCCAGAGATGCTGTCATGTGTAGATTAATTTAAGGCTTTGCTGATGTTAATCAGCATATTTCTCATCCACGATAGAGTACTTTCCATGGACCTGAAGTATTATAAAACAGTCAGACCCTGTTTGAAATGCTCGGAAAATAGCCTTCACCAAAGGCCATTTGCTATTTCCATCTTTAGGGTTAACTATCCCCGTGGCGCTTGTCTGAGTGAAGAAGTTCTCTTTATTTCTTTCCTTCTTTTTTTTCTTTCAACAATTAACTATCAAGTCTGTAGACCATGTCTAGATTTTTCCTCCAGATATAAGTTCCGCAGTGTCCCTTTCCAAGAACCGCAGTCAGGCTGTCATTTCTGGTCCAGAATCATCGAGAACAGACAGAGCCAATCCTCCCAAGATGCTAATCTTTTCAAAGACAAGCAAAGGAGAGTGTGCTCATATCACTCTGTTCTCTCCAATGGGGAGAATTTGGCCTTTGGACTAACTGTGAGGAATGGCCCTCCTTTGAAACACCAACAGAGTACAGCTCACCACTCGCTCAAAGCTCACCTTTGCTCGTGAATCTTAGACTCTTGGGAAACATCTGCCTGCCACAGATATGAGCTATCATCCAATGCGACAAAGAGTCACTGTATGTGCAGAGTATATTTGTCCCCACATAGGCAAGAAATTATGTCTCCCTGTAAAAGGAGATTTTAAGGAACATCAATGTTTTTCTGGTTGAATCTAGTCAAAAAGTAATAAATTCATTCAAATTCTACTTACCTCAGTCTTTTGATTTTGCTTTTCCGACTGGTATGTGTGTGTAGATAAAATCTTACAGACAGCACACTTTTCTTTAGGGAGAGAGGAAAGTCGGCACTGCTTTCAGAATCACATAATTCCCATGAGAAACAGGCCCAGGCTAACGGGCCTAGTTTGGGTATGTGCGATCGAGTTGGTTTTCACTCTGATACGATTTACTTTTAAATGTTTATTTGTGAAATATACCTCTCGCTAAGATTGAAGTCTGTTCTGAAGAGGTGACTACAGATTTTGCTGTTGCTTAATGGAACTGTTGAATCTCCCTGGAAAACACAAAGATTCAGTTATATAAATATATTATCCCAGTGACGATAAATAGATTCACCCTAGTGACGTATAAAATAACACTTATAGAGAATTCACTGCGCCCCCTCCTCCGTGAGGCTGGAGCTAGGTTCTGCCTATGTCTGGTAAGCTAGGTGACTCCAGAGAGCAGCCTTTGTGGTTTATCGGCCTCAAAACTATGAGTGACTCTAAAAATCCTGAGAAACTAGAGCCTGTGTTATTAAATGACAGGCATTCAGTCGAAAAAACTGGGAAATACATTATCGGTACCATCAGTATATTTACAGATTCTTTTTCCTTTGATTCATCCCAGGGCTAATATAACACCAGTTGGGTATTAGATGCTCATTTGCTGTTTCATTCGGTTCAGGTAGCACTTCCTGGTGGACCATTCTGGTTCTCTGGTCCGTCAAAGTGATGATTTAGAATGTTATTTTTCATTCAATAAAAAAAGACTAGGTCCGAGCACAGAAGGCTACGGGACATCAAATGCACAGCTGCTCTGAATGAGCACTTCCCCACAAGTGGTGAATTTGCATCCTATAGGCTGTTAGCGTGAGACGCGATGGTCATGGGCATAGGGACCCCATGTCTGGAGACTTGTTGGGAGAACACACCCCCTCCTGCCTCCAATATCTGTGAGTAAACTAGACACACTTACAGATGCTCTCTTCTACTTGGTCAGCAGCTCCAATCGACAATCATCATTTTCATTGAGACCTGGCCCTTCCCCGAGCGAATGGAAGGGGGGCTGAAGGGGGAAAGGTTGAGGCCAACAGGCACGACATCGTCAGCTCTTTAAAGGATAATTCCGTGAGTGTTACTGCGTGCCAGGCACTGTGTTCGGATTACAAAGATGAATGAGACACAGCCTCGGTCCTCAAGAGGCTCCCGGAACAGGAGAGACAGGAGCAGAAATAGATCGTTGCAATGTGCAATGCTGGAGTCTGAGAGAAGCACATTTCCCTCGTGAGCAGCTCTGGCCCTTAAAGGAAGAACAAGCCTTGACCAGATGCTGGTGGAGAGGAAGGGCCTTTGGGAAAGAGCTCAGGGGTGCCCTGGAGCTGGCTCAAACTGGCTTGCAAGGCCCAACCGTCCAATCTTCAGGGATCTTGGCAAGCCGTTTGTTATATTGGGCTGTTATTAAAAATGAAATGATTTAAGTCTACTAGTGAATAAGTTATATTAAAAACAAATACTAAAAATACATCACTCCCTAATTATTTTATTATCTATACACTTGAGGGGGGCTTTGGGGTCTAACGTAACTGCATGAGGGAAATGTTGTCTTAACAGTGGATACCGCCCGTCTCCTCCCAACTCCACACTCGGTGATATCGCGTTAGTTCGAAATCAGCTGTGGTGAGAGTATTTACACCAGAAAAGTCACAAATGCTACAGATCGGGGATTACTTCCTCCCCAGGAGGCCATTAACCAGCAAGCAGGGACAAGGCCATGCAAGGTGAAGCCGGGAACTCCAAGCTGTGCAGAAAGGTGGGATCAGTGCGGCAGGGGGTGAGGACAGATGAAAGACACATCACACTTGACCTTTCAGGCCGTATTGAGTCACTGGATCTGGCAGCTTTGAAAGACTTTAGCGGGGGTGATCATTCTTACAGAACTGGGGAGCATCCTTTAGCTGGAGGGGAACTGAGCTAGAGAGGCATCAAGGGTGACTGGCAGGTTAGAGACACTCACCCGTCAGGCAGGAGGTGCATTCCACAAGAAGTGGCGGCTGGTGCCGTGTCCGACATGCCGCGATTGTGGTGTCTGGTCTGTGAGATCCAGCAGACACCTGGCTATCTACAGAAGCCTCAGAGGCATCTGAGCTGGGACCCTGGACTGGACACAGTCAGCGTGTGGGTGCACATGGAAAAGGAGCCGAGGAAGAGGCTCACCTGGAGAACCCCTGATGAGAGTGAAGTATAATCCAAGACAAGGGAAAGGAAGCAGGGGCGAGAGAGAGAGAAAAGGGGGAGGGAGAGAGACCTAGAAAGAGAAGCACACACAGGTGTTCTACCCCACTCCTCAGAAACCACTGAATGGACCAAAAAGATTGTTTAACAAAAATAACTGGAAATCCTGCTCCATGCCAGAGAAGTACAAAAATCTGCCACAGAATTGTCAAAAAAAACTTTAGGGATACGCTCTAAATATTGAGGTAAGAGGGAACCAAAATGAGAAGGAAGACCTGCCGTTAGACTCAACAGCAAATGTGTGTGTCAGGGGATGGAAGTGGCCAGACAGACCCTTCGGTTCTGGAGCTGCTGATGGTGGCAAGAGGCCCCTGGGGACGCAAGCATCCTTCCAGCCCCCTGCTCGGCAGAGTTTGCGTCTCAGACCCAGGGAGGAGGCATGGCCACCCCAAAAGCAAAGCCCTCGGGCCACTGGGCTCCTCCCCGATGTGACAGGGATACTCCGTAAACTCAGCTGAGATAGCTGATTGGTCCACTTCAGTTTCAACTGACACTATTGGAGGAGGTCATCAGGAGGATGTGACCCACCCTGGCCCAGTAGCTCAGCTGGTTAGAGCATTGTCCTGATGCACCAAGGTTGTGGGTTCAATCCCCTGTCAGAGCACATGCAAGAATCAACCAATGAATGCATAAATGTGTGGAACAACAAATTCATGCCTCTCTCCTCTCTTGAAATCAGTATTAAAAAAAGAGGATGTGACCACTTGTTGACCCAAGAACAGGACCAGAGCAATTGGGGGCTCCCCACCTCCCTGTCCTTAGAATATCCATTCTGCCCACCATTCACACAGTGGGGATGTTTTCAAGGACGCAGCCTTGAGATAGTAAGGTGCTGCTGAGACCACTAGGACTGACTATGTGGCTGAACCCCCTTCAGGCCTCTATATAAACTGAAGTTCCATGAGAGGAGGGTGGGATCCACTTGTCTTGCAGGGCCCAAGACAAGCCTTGTGTGTTACATTCCTGGCCTCCTACCCATCCGCCCCGTCTCTCCCTGCCCTCTATGTATGGGGGCAGGTTGTGAACCAGTAGGCCCAGGGGAGAAACAGGCATAAATGCAGAAAATCTACAGGAGGGAGGCACCCTGAAATGGAAGTTACAGATGTGGGTTCCCGAGCCGGGCCGTTAGGGTTTGAATCCTGGTTCCACTCATTACTTGCTTGGATAATTGGATAATTCACTTACCTGAGCCTTGATTTCTTCATATATAAAAATGGGAATAATGATAACCTATACCTCATGGAGTTATTGTGAGCGCTAAATAAAGAAATGCATGTAAAGTGTATAGAAGCAGGCCTGGAATCTAGTTGGAGCGATTATGATTATGATTATGATTCTCTGGTAGGACGTCCCACAGCCCCAGCCTCCTTTCCACACCCATCAATCAGGCTGTTGGATTATTGGCCTGGTCTCCGTCAATGCACCTATTTAAGATTTTAAAAAGGGATGCTAATAGATTTCAGGTAGACCATGAAAAATCTATTCACATTAATTTTTGGTGACTGCATAGTCAAGATAGATCTTTTCTGCCTTCCAAAATAAATTAAGAGGAAATAAAAAGAACATGTGACCTATGCAATAATTCTGTAGCATGAATGAAAATCAACATAGCACTCAAGAATGTTAAAATTGGATATTTTTTATTTTTTTAAAGATTTTATTTATTTATTCTTAGAGAGAAGGGAAGGGAGGGAGAAAGAGAGGGAGAGAAACATCAATGTGTGGTTGCCTCTTGCATGCCTCCTGCTAGGGACCTGGCCCACTACCCAGACATGTTCCCTGACTGGGAATTGAACTGGCGACCCTTTAGTTCGCAGGTCGTCACTCAGTCCACTGAACCACACCAGCGAGGGTGTGGATGTTTTTTTAAAAAATTACTATAGAATACAGAAGTAAATTTTAAACAACATTTAAACTACATTTGATGGGGGGGGCAAATAAAAATCATAGTCCCCATGAAATAAAAGGTAAAAGTGAGTGAGACAACATTGTGATGAGAATTGTCAGAGTTAAGAAAATAATGAAAGAAAACATTTAATGACATAGCAAATTTTAAATGAATTTAGCATAATCAAGGATTAGAAATGATACAGAAGAAAATTCAGTCAGTGAAAGGAAAGGCAAGCTTGTGGGTTTTATTCCATGAGACAGAAGAAAAGGACGAACAGATCAAAATGACCAAGGTCTATAGACATAGAGGAGGGACAGTGGAAATCCGGTTTTGAATAAGAAGGGGGGAGAAAGGACCAGGAGAAATATTCTTCTGCTAATAATAATATAAGGATATTAGATAAGAAAATCTTAAGTTGAAGAAAAACCTGCATTCCTGAATCAAAGCTCATGACGTGTCAGGCAAAATTAATAAAAAGAGGAGAAAATTTAGACATACTCTGTTGATACCGTTGACTTTTTTTTTTATCCTACCCCAAGACATTTTTTTTTTTTCATTGCTTTCAGAAAGAGAAGAAGGAAGAGAGAGAGAAATACCAGTTGGTTGCCTCCCCTACCAGCCTGGGTGACAAGAAATTCGCAGATGACGAATCAAGCAGGGCAGGTGAGGCTGGCTGCCAGGGAAACCTCCTAGGCTCTGAGACTCATCCAAATGAAAGCGATGTTAAGGAAGTTGTTCTAGAAGGTGATAGAAGGAATGGAGACGGGGTCCAGTAAATGAGGACCTGGGCTTTATTCAGGGCTGCTAGAATGTCGAGGAGACCAAGAGATTTTGCAGAAAACTTTGGCAGCCCATGGAGATAAAGAAGAGAGAACCAAAGGTGAGGTGAGAGTTGAACCGTGCCAATGCCTGAGAAAAGGGCAGGTGGAGGGATGAGGCCGCTTTTGAAAATGTTTTAAAATTATGGTAGGGCTCCCAGACAGTAAATCCAGTTACAGAATCGGGACCAGACGGGTTGCTGAATGGGTCACACTCTGGGTAACTGAGAGCGGTTCCCTCTTTCACACGTAGATTCACAATCTTCCAAAACTCTGACTCCAGCATCCCATGCTTAACATTCAAACCGCATTCACTAGTCAGACCACACTCAATCTAATTAATCTTTCTCTGGAAATTCCGAAGTCCCCTTCAGGCTCTTGGTCACCGTTAGGAACAGAAATGATCACTGGTATGAGACAACCCTATCCAAATCAGAACTACCACGGTTGAGAGCCTTGATATATGAAATGTACAAAGCCCCAGGATCTACCAGCTACACAGGTTTCTATTCTCACACTTTTGGGAAACTTCCACAGTTTTTTTTTTTCTTTTTTTTTTTTCAGTGTTAGCACAACTGACTAGCATTTCCTTTTCTGCCTTTGCTTTCCCCACATAACTTAGAAACCGCATGGCAGGCAGCTAATAATGTACTTTGCAGAACAATATACCTGGCTTCCCCTGTAGCCCAGTGAAACTCGGCTCCGCCCACTGGGCCTCCCTGCTCTCCCCCTCCTCTGCCTCCCCCGCTGACAACCCCCTTCGCCCCCATCCGTTGGCTTCCATTTCTTCTCTTCCTCCCCTTCACCGCCTTCTTCTCTTCCTGCTTCACCGACTTCTTTCTTTCCCTTCCGGCTGGCTCAGTTTGTCTGTTCCATCCACCCTCTCCCCCACGGAGCTCACAGATTCAAAACAGCACTTGCTTGACTCTCTGAGCGATGGCTGCCCTCCCTGACTTCTGTCTGTTAAAGAAAAAAAAAAAAATCTTGTCATCTAAGCTTCGTGACTGCCCGGATTCCAGATAAACTAAGATTTATTGTGTGCACGCAACGGCGACCCCCAGGCTCTGCACTTTGAATGCATATCGTGAGAGTTCCAAGGAGAAGGGTTGAAGCACGCAGTCTCTTTGTTTTATCTGGAAAACATTATGTTTATCATGATTGAAGGAGAAAGTAAATGGAATCCAATGAATGCTTCACGTGTCCAGATCGGTTGTTGAGGTCAAAGGACTCGCTGCCAGGGTGGCTTGGCCCCTTGGACGAGGCTCGAACGCTGGAGGGGACACAAGGGAACTCGGAGTAACCCACGTGCTGTCTGGGAGCCTTGGCTTGCTGCGCCTTTTCTTGACTCTTCTCTCGTTCCCTCCTTCCCTCCCGCCCTCCAAAGCCAAAGAGGAAGGTAAAGAGTTGGTGAGAGGCTGGGAAAGGTTAGCAAAATGGGGCAGGAGGGAGGCCTTCCTTTTTTCCCATCTCGTAATGAAGCACTTTCTACCCAACCAGCTGAATCACTACGTGCTTAAGGTATTTGTTAAAATGGACAAAATGATAGGACTTTGGAATGGCTCACTCCATCAATTCAGCTTTTTTAATAACCAAACACGACGATATTATGTAAGGATCAATGTGGGGCAAAGGACTAATACTATGACCAAAATCCTTGCCTGACCTCGGGCTGATCAAGTCAGGCATAACCTCTGGGAGAAGTCACCTGGGTCAGTCAACCCTAACTACGTCTTTTCAATGTTGAGAACTGGACACTGAATTGGGCCCTGTCACTCAATGAACTGATTTTCTGGGACCCCAAGTGTTCATTCTGTTCCAGGTAGATAGGGCTTTTTCTCAAAGCTTCTGTAAAGTGTATAAAGATAGGTCAAGAAGAAAGAACTGTTTCAAATGATGACAATGTCTTCGTGGACCTCACTAATGTATAAGACTCACTGATGACACTTCAGAGGGTTTTCTCAGGTTCAAGTTTGTGTGTTAAATGTTGAGTCTTCATGGACATGAGGATTGGCCTGAGTCTGTATCATGAGGGCATATCTTACTAATTTAGTTAGTTCACTTAAAAATCCTGGAAGTCGTGTCAACATGATGTCAGGCAACACGTTTGCATCCGACACCACAGGTACGACCTTTGAAAGGCATCGGATTATGGAGTCCACATCCTTTAACCCAGCAGTCTTTAGAGGCTACAGTCAAAATCTAAAACTCTTCTCCTTTTGTAATTAGTAGGCTTTAGTTTTTAGAGGACTTTTAGATTTACAGAAAATTGAGCAGAAAATACAGGGAGTCCCCACATACCCCTTCTCACCCCACCCCTCCAGCTTCCTTTATTATTAACATCTCACATTGATGTGGTACATTTGTCACAAGCGATGGGCCAATATTGATATGTTATTATTAACTGAAGTCCACAGTTGACACTAAGGTTCATTCTCTGTATGTACATTCTATGGGTTTTGACAAATGGGTAATGACGTGTCCACCAGGACAGTATCAAACAGAATAGTTTCACCACCTTAAAAATCCCCCATGCCCCACTGTTCAGAACTCCCCCATGCCCCCTGTTCAGAACTCCCTCCCCTCAAATCCCTGGAAATCACTAATCTCTTTCATGTCTCCATTGTCTTGCCTATTCCTGAATGTTGTATGGTTGGAATCATAGAGCACATAGACTTTTCAGGCTGGCTTCTTCCATTCAGCAGTATGCATTTAAGGTAACTCCATGACTTTCTGTGGCTCAATAGCTCATTATTTTTTTCCACATACCATTGTATGGATATACCGCAGTTTGTTTTCTTAAATTATTTTTTTTACCCATTTTTTTAAAAATTAACTAACCACCTCCCATCCATGTGCTCTACGTTCTACCCAGTTCTATGAGGGCTACCCCCAAATCCTAAAATAGCTTTATTTTCAGGGCTAGTCGAATTATAAAAGTAAGACATGTGTGAGAAAAATAATGTACGAGGACATCGGAAAGCATTGAAGTGCACAGGATGTGCAAAGGGAATGTGATCTAGAGAAGCGGTATTTTCAGGGGAACGTGGGTCTCTTGACATTAGACACATGTTTGTCGTGTCTAGGTGTCCAGGATCCAGGCCATTCACCAAATTCTCGAAGGATCGTATTACCCCTCCTTCCAGCATTATGAACCACTGCAGCGAGGAGGAGGGGGACGAATAAGCATCAGTTGTGTTCACAGCTGGAGAAGAGCTGATAAAGGGAGTGGGGCTTGACCTGAAGACAGAGGGGTGCCCGCAGGACCTGGTTGGGTGCAACAAGCAGCATACAGCAGGGTAGAGGTGTGGTACCGGTGGGGAGGGGGGCCGTGAAAGAGGGAAGAAGAATAGGTTTACTTCGAATCGGGAAAGAGATGAAAAGTGAGGTTGGCTGAGAAAGAGAAGTCCTTCCAAATCAAGGAGATATTTAATTTGGGATTACAAGCTACAGCATATCTTGTTTCCCCCAAACAGAAAGTGTCTCATGCCACCCGTGACACACACACACACACACGCAAGATATACAGAAATAATACTGTTTCTTGGTTTAAAACCTACAGCCTCCTGGTTCTCTTTGCCACTTCTGTGTGGGGAAATCCCCTCACAAAGGCGCTTTAGACTAGCTCTAAAATGAAACGGTGAACCTGACCGTTGGGAGAGAAGAAAGGTCAGCTTGGGAGAAGGAGGGACGACTACCTTCTGCTTAACCAGGCCGGGCTCAGCACTTGGCCCAGAAAAGCGTTGCCCATTTTGCCCTCTGCAGCCTGGATGAGCAAACGCTCTGCAAACTGTAAAGCGCTTGGTAAATGTTCCTGTTATCACGCTGCCCCATCCCATGTGAAATATGTTGCCTTTTCTTCTCTGCTTCTCTAAATCAAATCTCTTCTTAAATGTCTGGCTTGAAATTTAAGCTTTCCTTGACTATTTCTGCACACTGTGATCTTTCCATTCCCTAAAAGTCAATAGAATTTATAATAAGAATCTGTCATTTGGCTAGTATCACATACCGCCCTTACATTCTTTGTTCATTTTTTCCCCCCGGATCTCTGTTTCATCTTTTATTACAAGATTGTGAGATAAAGGCATTCACTGATGTGTGCCATGCATTAAAGCGGTGTCTGGCACATAGTAGGTGTTCAATAAATACTTTTAAAATGGCCTCATGACTAATAGAATTCCTGCAGGGATGTTTTATGCTCTTTTTCTTCTTCACAACGTTTTAGAGTTTGTCACTCACAGAAAAGATAAACCATTCAATTAAATATCTAGCAACTGGCGGTCTGATCTGAACATCTTGCCTGTTTAGCCGTGCCTGAGGCAGGCTGCAGACAAACAGTCCAAAGACCCTTCTTTGTGCTGGCCAGATAATGTTGCACCAAGTTGTCGTATTGCTCCTCTTTTCACTGATTATTTTCCCTGTTTCCTATCTCTTATCTTGTGCTCTTATCTTGGCCTCAAATGATACAAATGATGCTTACAACTCAAAAAGCTCATCTTCCAAGACATGTCTCTTGGAGGACGGGAGCGGAAGCGATCCCGTCTCTCCTCCCTCGCTGTTCCCTCGCAGCGGAGTGAACTTAGTAACCATGGCCCTTGTTAAGGGCAGACTCAGGTTCCTATGCCCGTCTAAGTAGACAAAGGCATCTGATTCCTTTCTCTGCCCCTCGTCCCTGGTGACTGAGGGGGGCTGGCTAGCCACTCCCCCAACTTTGCTTCATGGAATTCCTAAAGAATACCTCTATGTCTCTCTCTGTTTTGCTTGTTTGTTTGTTTTTATTGCCAATAAGCTATATACAGATGCTGGGCCAGCCTCTATAGTAAATTTGACCTAAAGGGCAGGGTCTTCCACCTTTGGGTCCTGCAGAGAGAATAGACAAGCCGGTGGCTGATAACACGGGCCTGAAACAAGCCATCAAACAGATCGTGGGTCAGGTTGGTTGACTTTCAGCCACATAGGGATTGTATCTCTGAAGGATCTCGTGGAGTTCGGGGGCTGGTCCAGGTCTCAGCCTTGTGATTTCGGTAACTCCTTTTTCAGTTTACCCAAGAATTCTCAGGATCTGGTGAGTCGATCCATCCCAACCAAACCACAGACTGGCTTTGTTTTTCCCCCAAATCAGAATACCGATGTATTTACTTAGAATGAGAGACGTCTATTCATCTAAGTCCCAAATATTTACGTTTAGGGCACTTACCTTCTGATGTATGTGAAACTGACAAATTATGTTTCTGATAAAGAGGCAGCTTGCTAAGCACGATATTGGAGTCTTGGGTGTACTTTGCAGAGAACAGCAGGACCTGAGATACACCCACGGCCCGTTCTGCTTTGGAAAGCACCTTCCCAGGGAGAAGAGCGTTATGTTGGAGACAGACACATGGACGCATTCTTCCCCTGCACTGCTGCTTTCCTGCATTCATGAGGGTCACCACCCAGGTACATGCATCATTATAAAACGCTTCTTTGTTTCAGTATTTTAAAATCATACTTAAAATTCTTTTAATTCCAAAGATTGCATTTCTTGCGATCATGGCAAGAAATGAAAAAACACTCTGAAGATGTGCGGGGAAAATAAAGTTAACTATCTCACGTTGCACCAAGCCATGGTCTCCATTCCCAGCCCTTATAGTAATCGATACGGAGAGACCGGGTGTGCGACCTTCTGCACCGTGGCCCAGTTAGGGATTTTCAAGTTTCTTTTACAAATACAATGCACCTCACTCTGAAACTTGCTCTTCTCGCTTAACACATCATGGTCACTCCCCTTGGGTCAATGGATAGAATTCAAATTCATTATTTTTAACAGCTGCCTCATATTTTGTGGTAGGGTGCATGCATGCAACGTCCTACTCGGGTCCTTTCTAGTCCTTGGCCACTAACGATGATAAAGCAGTTAGTAAATGCTCCAGCGTCTGTGCTTTTAAATGTTGCTATTTCCCCAAAGCGGGTCAATTCCTTTTTAACAGCGATGATAGTTCCAGTTCTATAAGCTGTGTTTCATGAGTTACAGTCAATTCCGTCGACTATTTCTTAATGACACAAAGATAAGAACCTCATTTTTTTCAGAAAACATGCATCTTCTTCTCACACAAAGGGACTGTTAAACTCACAGGGTGTGGATTCTTATACGCCTTCAGCCACACCGGGAGGAAGCCCCTGATTTAAGCATTTTGCCCTTTCCGTAGCATTTGAGGACGTTTGAGCTGGCCTAGCCCAGTGGACACTTAATAAGTATTCATAGAGTGTTCAATTCATGAAGGTCATCTGGTTCAAGTGGCTCCTTTCACAGATGGGGAAACTGAAGCCCAGAGGGTTAAACAAGGCACAGTTAGGGCGCGAGAGAGGGAAAAGCCTGGGCGACCTTCGTGGCGAAGCGATTTGGATGCGTGGAGTAGGGAGGCGAGGCCGTGGTTGGGGGGAGGTCGCTACCACGAGTGGAGGGTACCCGCACGGAAAAGGGCGATGTGAGAAGACTGACAAAGTTTGCCTGTGCATTAAGAAGATAATTCTTCTTTGAAACTTTCCTGAATGACTGCAGCTGGGTTTCAACTTAAGTTTATTTTAATTCTTGAGGCTGAACCTATGTGTCTTCAAATGCGACCCAGTGCAGGAACAGGGCCATTGGTGGTCCAGCTTTACACAACAGTGGCGGGGATTGTGTGCCATCCGCTAACGCTTGTCCTCTTCCTCTCAGATGCTCAGAGAGACCCATTCCTCAGCCACCCTTGGGTTCGGATGTAGCCACGTGACTGAGTTGTTGCCACTGGAGTGTGGACAGGAGACAGGGACACCAGTCCTAGGCCAGACCCATAAAAACCTCCCACGGGGGGTCCTCTGTTCTCTCCTCCTGTCTGCCAGCTGGAAGCAAAGGACTCCGAGGTCCCACACACAGGTAGGGGAAGCCTGGGTCCCTGAACCCTTGCGTGGAAGACCGCCTGCTAAAACACCCACTCTGGGGTGTTGCAACAGTGAGAAATCAGCGTCCCTTGTGTTAGGACACTGGTAGCTTTTACCTGTCACAACAGCTGTGTTACTTCACACAGGCGATGGCTTCCACTATATTAGTGCTTTTGGTTTTTTTTTAAATGAATATTCAGGTATAAGATCCAGAACGTGTATCAGTGAATAGTATAGTCATTGTTACACATTCTCTTAATATCCACTAATTCATATAAATTTATTACGGAGTCCTGAGCCACCTACCTTACCCATGAGAAAGAACACATAGGAGCAAGGAAAAAAATGGCCCGACATTAAAATAGTTCCTCGCTACCATGTAATTTAATTTGTTTTGACCACAGTGCCAACTTGACTTCTTTTCTGCACGAGTTTAAGAAATCATTTTTCTTTTTCGAGCACTGTCTTCTTATCCATTGTTCTTGCCTACTCACTCACGCTATATAACTTTTGTCGTCTTGACGGGAGTGGAAACTTTCTAAATAATTATTTCAGTTTTTCTTGCTTTCAAGTTAGGATAAAGAATAAATAGAAAACAGTTGGGGAAAGAAAGGAGGATTAAAGGAAATTAGCAGGACTTGAATCGTTCTGGTTTTCAAAGATCATCACAATACTGTGAATAGTAGGGGTAAGAGTGGAGAAGTTTGAATGTTTCATTCAAACATGGAACCGAGAGGATCTACAGAGCCCCTGCTCGCACTTCGGACTAAAACTACATGGACTTTATAGCTAAGACAAATTATTTTGTAAGCCTAGGGTCTCAGTGCAGCCATTTGGGATAGAATGACCGCCACTTGGTCACAGGCATGTGAGGTGAGAGGAAATTATTGCGGAGTGACGTGTATTCTTCCTGGTGAGGAGGAGACAGTGGAACATACCAACAGAAAACTGGCATGTCATCCACGGGCCTAACTAACCATGTTTCTCAGATTGCAAAGCAGCAGTTAGAACTCAGTGTGGGTTGATGGGGGAGTTGACCTAGAATTATATGTACAGACCTAAAAATACTCTAGAAAAAATATATGCTTACACAATACAGTGAGTTGGAACTATAGTGAAAACGTCATCAACACCTAGGCTGATGGGTCAGGCATTTCACTAATGAAGAGACTGAACCTCCTAAACTTACAGGTGTTTCTACAATTTCTCAAATTATTATGAGCAGGCAAAAAGGCGAATAGTAGTACTCACAGGTTTGAGTACCCAGAACAGGGTTTATTCTTTTATTATTATGTGTTTATTACTGAGTTACTTCCCAAAAGAGCAGTTGTAAGCCTACTTTTGCCCCGCCCTGCATGCATGTCTGGTTGGGTGCTAACCAGGTTGAAATGACATACTGTCGTGTCTAGGTCACCCATTCAGCAAATGGGTGGGTGTCACACATACAGAACTGGAGAAAAGAGTTATATCTTTTCTTCTTGCTCTTCTTTTAAGGGGGGTTATATCTTGCTTTTGAGAACAATTTATAAGGTGGGTACTCACTCAGATTCAAAACCTGACAGCTTTTGTTTTCCGATCCTTCCTCCCACTTTCTACCAACTTGAACTCCTACTCAAAAACATTCAGTGCTTCTCTGTCACTTACAGAAATAGAGCCAAATACCTCTGCTTGACCCCAAAGGCCCTCCTCCACCCAAGCCCATCTAACTGCCTAAACATATTTTGTATTCACTGTTATCAAGACCTAACACCTGTCCCCCTCTTGGGGCAGGGAAATTCCATTCAATGCACCCTGATCATTCTTTCATTCTCGGCCCTAAGCCTTCCTCACCTCCCTTCTCACCTCCACGTGTCCAACCCTATCATGCTCTGGATTCAAGGACCTACACGTAGGTCTGGCTTCCAGCTCCCAGAGGCAGGACGGCTTCATGAGTACAGGTCACAGGGCCATGTGCTTGGTCTGATGCTCTACTGTCACTCCCTTGAAACTCTTAATAATTTCTGAGCAAGGGGCCCCCCAGTTTCGTTTTGCACTGAGCTCTCTGTGCATTATGTTACCAGGCCTGTGGGTGGAAACTATTTGTGTGGGCAACTCCAGCATATGGCTTTATGTTTTTATTTAATTAAAATGGAGACAAAGCTTTAACATAACTAGAGCACTTTATGTGTACAAAGCAATTCCATACACACACACACACACACACACACACACACCTTCTCTAAACCATGCAGCAAACCTGTGGAGTTAGGGTGCTGGATTCCAGCACCAGTGGTAGGCCTCGAGGCATTTCTCAATCCTTTTCAAGCATTTTCTGGTGTTCCTTCTAATTCTCGTTCATATTTTCCAGTTCCTCTTGCTCCATAATGTTCATAATAAAAGTTCAGAGTAGCCTATGTGTTCACCACAATGACATGGCTAAACTCCCTCTGTATCAGTTTCCTTGAGTCACTGTAGCTAAGTACCGCAAACTGAGTTGCTTCAACACCAGAAATGTACTGCCTCACAGTTCTGGGGGCTGGGAGTCTGAAATCGAGGCGTCTGCAGGGCCACATTCCCTCTGCAACCTGGGGGGGAATCCTTTCTTACCTCTTTCTAGCTTCTGGTGGTTTGCTGGCAATTTCTGGCATCCCCTGGCTTGTAGGTACATCACCCCAATTCTCTGTCTTCACATGGCATTCTCTGGGTCTCTGTCTTCCCACAACCGTCTTCTTACAAGAGTATCAGTTGTATTGAATTTGTGACCCCTCCTCACTCCATAGGCTTTATCTTACGTTAACTAATTACATCTGCAATGGCCCAATTCCCAAATTAAGTCACGTTCTGAGTCCTTGGGGTTAGGACTTCAACATATTTGGGTGGGGGGTGGGGGGCGGCTGGGGGAGGATACAATAACATTTCTCCTGCCCTCCATACTCTTCATCATTAAGTCCTCTCGATTGCAACTAGGGAATATCCCTGGAAACCAGTCATTTCTCCTGTTGCCCTCACCAAGGCTCATCATTTACCTCCTGATCCTGTAGCCCTCTGATCCAGTCCCACTCTGCAGCCAATAAGGGCTTTCAAAACCTTTGTCTGATCTGGTCACTCTCAAACTCCCCATTATCTCTGAACAATTCTAACTTTTTAAAAAATTAATTAATTTTTAGACAGAGGGGAAGGGAGGGAGAAAGAGAGGGAGAGAAACACTGATGCAAGAGGGAACTATCGATTGGTTGCCTCCTGTATGTGCCCCAACCGGGGATCGAACCTACAACCCAGGCACGTGCCCTGACTGGGAATCAAACCAGTGACCCTTTACTTTGTGGGATGACGCCCAACAGAGCCACACCAGTCAGGATGAGACCATTCCAATGCTTGGATGAGGTTCCTGAGGTCTTGCATCCCTGGACCCCCTTGGCCCTCTGACCTCTCTCCATCCCACCTGCCTCATCTCCCTTTCTCCTGTTAGCCTCTTATCCATCCCTTATGCTCCAGCGGGGGTGAACCTCCCCCCACCCCGCCCCCACATTCAGGGCCATGGCCTCTTGTGCTCCAGACTGCCACCTTGCCTTTCCTGCCAATGTGGGTTGGCTTACATGTCACTTCCTTCAGGATGTCCCCCATCCCGTGTGCTCTTGGGTCGGAGCAAAATTAGCACCAAGAGGCCATCCACAGCGCTTTCTTCTCCACAGTCTCCCCAAGAGAACCCTGAAGTCACGGGCCCTGAGCTTTGGGCCCTGCCCCTTCCTTTCGCCCCAACAGGAAGGTGAGAGTTGAAGTCAATCCAAACAGTGACACGCTGGGGTGCCTGGGAGAAGGACATAAAGTCTGGGTGGCATAAAGAGATTTCATAATCCTGGCTGTGCCCGGGAACTTGAATTCCCCTTAGTGTTATCCCAGAAATGCAAAAAAACTTCATGGAATTTATTTGAAATTATTTGGAGCTAATGGGCCTCTCTTGACTATGGCAGTCGAATTTCATGGGGGCTCAGGATTCCGGGTTACCTTCCTATAGCACTTGCCCCCACCCCCCACCCCCATCCATCAGGACACGTGCCACACCATATTCTCGTGCGTTTACTCATCCCTCTCCCCAGATAGCACGAGTGCCTAGCACCAGGCACACAGCTCTCTAAAGACCGACCAAATGATGTGAAAGAAACTGAGTCACAGAGAGGTAAGCGATTTGCCCATAGGCAGAGGGCAACCATGATGAAGAGGCAGCCCTTGAACTTGGACTGGCCTAAAGGCCCTGTGCTTAGCCGCTGCCCAGCGCTGATGAGCTCTAGGAGCCCGAAGCCTGGGTCTGTCTTGTCCCAAGGGTATTGTCTGTGCATACTTCCTGAATGAGAGAGAAATGCAAAAGAGGTGATGTTTTTTTAAAAAAGAGAGAGAGAGGGATTGTAAAGGTAAAAGAAAGAGGATCGAAAACAGAGAAATAAGACAGGAGAAAGGGAAATAAGAGAAACCTAGAAGACTCCTAGCCTCCCTGCCTCGGCTCATATGAAGGTGTCTTCGGTTCTCATTCATGGGACCAGTGTTTATGGAGTCTCCCGTTCTAGACGCTAGGGACACGGGAGTGAACAAAAAAGGCAAGGACTCCTGACTCTGTGGAACTTACATTCTAATGAGGAGCATCAGGCAATAAAAAATCTACTTAAAAGATAAGTAAAAAACAGATGATGTTAGAAGGCAATAAATACTACACAAAAATAGCAGACTAGGATAAAAGAAAGGATTCTTATACTGGAGTCCCGTTTCCACCAGGGATTCATGGGTAGAATCCAGGGGATCTGTGCACTGGAATGAGGCAAAAAAATGACTTCTTTATTTTCATTAACCTTACTTCTGCAAATCTGACTGTAGGCAGCCAACCCCAGGCATAATTGCAGCGCCTGTGATTCTGTTACCAGTAGAAGTCACAGATATTTTTATATCACATTGAGAGTTGTTACAGGTATGCTGAACTATACTTTATATTCATTGCTATTTTGTAACTATTAGGCCCGCAATTAGATCTTATTATTTAATGTCCCCATAAAGAAATACATAGTTTCTTTTGTAACACTGTGCTTTTTAAAAACACGTTTAGAAACATTATTCTGGGAAGGGCTCCCTAGGTTCCACGAGACTGCCAAAGGGGTTCACAGTACAAAATAGGTTAAGAGCCCTGGACAAGGGAAAACGGGGTCAGTGGAGGACAGGGGGTGGGGGAACAAGTTGCTATGCCATCACGTGCTGCATGACGAAGCTTCAGTCTAGGACAGTGGGCCCTTAAGATTATAATGGAACTGAAAAATTCCTATCACTTAGTGGTGTCATAGCTGTCATAATGTCGCAGTGCAAGCATTACTCACGGTTTGTGGTGACGCCGGTATAAACAAACCCACTACACTGCCACTCGTATAAAAGTACAGCACAGACAGCTATGCACAGTACACAATACTTGATGGTAATAAATGACTATGTTAATGGCGTATGTATTTACTGTACTATAGTTTTTATCATTACTCTAGAATGGACTCTTTCTACGAATATTGGAAACGTTTGCTGCAAACCAGTGCGCTGTGTTCCCCCGGCAGCAGCCTCATCCACCTTGTATTTACCAAGTCTCTCGATTGCATCATCTTCTCTTGTGCTTCATTTGATCTCATGTTGATTTGCACAGTAATATGCGGCACAGGCTTGCAGCCGAGGAAAGACAGGCTGTGTGCCACACTCAGGGGGGTCCACCTGCAGCCCGTGGGCTGCATGTAGCCCAGGATGGCTGTGAATGCGGCCCAACACAAAACTGTAAATTTGCTTAACACATTTTGAGGGTTTTTTTGTGCGTGTGTGATTATGTGTCTTAATGTATTCAATGTATGGCCCAAGACAACTCTTTTTCCAGCGTGGCCCAGAGACGCCAAAAGGTTGGACATCCCTGCGTACAGCTTAGGTGCGTAGTGGGCTATACCACCAGGTTTGTGTGGGTGCGCTTTCTGATGTTTGCACAATGACAAAATTGCCTAATGAGGTATATCTAAATAGAGCGCGCAGCGTTGGTCTTGTGCCAAATGCCCTGTCGAACCCATTTCTGGCACATGCTCCCCTTGGCTACCCCCTGCCATCGCCCTAACTTTGCTCGAAGCTCAGACTTGGGTGCCCAATCAGGCCACCCTGTATTTATCAGCCTACTTCACTGATGAAAGGTAAAACTTCCCTACTTCCCTGCCACTTACCACCTTCCCCACCCCAGTGGCTATTTAATAGCGGATTTAACATTCCGAAGTTCAGGGTCAGCTACATAATGTCCAAAGAGCACAAGGAGCCCTGGCTGGTGTGGCTCAGTGGACTAAGTGCTGGCCTGCGAACCAAAGGGCCACAGGTTCGTATTCCCAGTCAGGGCGCATGCCTGGGTTGTGGGCCAGGTCCCCAGTAGGGGGCGTGCGAGAGGCAACCACACAAGGATGTTTCCCTCTTTTTCTCCCTTCCCCTCTCTCTAAAAAATAAATAAATAAATCTAAAAAAATAAAAAGAACACAAGGAAATTCAAGAATATTTTAAAAATCTTACTTTCTGTTGTTGCGCTGTCTTCTGTTTAAATATCTAACTCAACCAGCCAAACTAGCTCAAATCAGCCAGGCAGTGTGTGTCTCCTAAAGAAAAGATAAGCAAACCAGCAGTTCCTGAATGTTGATTAAGTGTACCACCTACGGCAAATGGGATGTGAGCTGAAGATACTGCCACATCTCAACAGAAGTTCTTTAAAAATTCAAATTCACCTCACACGTACAGTGAAAATCCTCAGAATTCTATGACAAAAGAGCCTTTGTTGTTCTTTTTAAATTACACTTTGAGGCTGTTGAAATATTTTAAAATATTATTTTGTGTTGGTTTCAGGTATACAGCAGATGCTGTTGAAATATTTGTAAGAGACATCCACATGGACTATGATAAAACACTGTCTGGAAATCAGAAAATTCAATTCTTCCTTATATTAATTAAGATGCTGTTAGCTGTAAGTGATGGAACACCCAGCTAAAACTGGCTTAATGAAGACCCCACTCTGCTTAGTTAACGAGAAGCCTGCTAGTCAGTGGCTCCCAGGTTAGTTCGTCCCCAAGACATCAGGAATCTGGGTTGGTTACTCTCAGTCCAGAGCATCCCAGGTGATTGGGTCTCCCCTTTCCCAGTTCCACCCTGTAACCTCTTAGTTTCTCACACCAGGGGCTGTTTCCATACCACCGCCCAATGAAATTCTCTGTGATAACTATGTCCTAGAGAGTAGGTTTCAAATGCAGATCCTCAGGCACCACCCCTAGAGATCCCTGAGTTGGTAGGTTTGGGGTTCTGCCTGAGGAATCCGCATCTTTAGAAAGCCCCTATAGGGATTTGACACAGGTGATCCAAGGACCACACTTTAAGAAATGCCACCAGGTAACCTCTTCCTGCATGATCTTGTACCTCCTGTGGATCAAACACCCATTATATGCTGATGACTCAAAAAGTAAAATGCTGTCTCCCATGAAAGACTCTTGGCTGAGTTCCAGCCCCTTACACCCACTTGACAAGTGAGCGTCCCTATCTGACTGCCTCATAGGAACTTTAAATTCAACAGGTACAAAGTTGAACTCATTTTCCCCCACACCCATGAATATGGAATAAAGTAAAAATCCCTTGGCTTGACATACAAGACTCCACCTCTATCCCAGCCTCATCCCTGACCACTGCCTGGGCTTCGTTTATTGGTGTTTAGCAATATCACGGCCTCTTGCAGTTCTGGGACACACATGCCTTTCTCCATGCTGTGCCCCCTGCCAGAATTCATGCTTCCGAGCGCAGCCATGCCACCTCCTCCATCCTATAAACCATGCTCCTTGTCATTTGACCCTCTGTGCTAACTCTCAACCATTCGAATCCCTTGACTGAGGCACTCATCATGTTGTGTTGTACTCTTCCCCTGGTGGTTTTGAACTTGAGCTCCTTGGAAGCAGGGGTTGTGGCTTATTCCCTTTTATCCTCCCAGCTCCTGCCGTAGAATCTAACACATAGTAAGCAGTCACTGAACATTTGATGAATTGAATTTCTGGGTGGAAAAAAAAAAGGACGAGAAAAGGAATGGCCAGGAACGTTGAAAGGAAATTTTAGAATGACATCATTATGAAACATCAAGGGAAGCGATTGATTCAAGAAGAATGAAGGGATTAACAGTGTCCAACTAATGTTTGTTTAGAGATCAAGGAGGGGAGGGACTGGAAAAGGGCACTGGATTTGGCATCAAGGAGTCCACTGGCAACGTCAGAGCAAAGAGTCAGTTCTGACAGCCGTCTGCCATTCTGGTCATCTTCCGTCTGGGGGTTGCTACCTAGGGACAAACTCTTTCATGCTAGTGGGAGGAAGTTACATGATACAAATTTTATGCAGCACAAAAATACACATGCCCACTGATTAATCGCCGAGGTGGGCTTGACTTGCCTTAACGGGACTCTTAGGTTTTGAAAAGAGCTCTCTCTCCTGTGTCTACCCTCCTCTCTGCATCCGCTCTCAAGCTAACAGCTTCTCTCTGTGCCATGTCTGCCTCGTCTGTCCCAGTTCAGCCTGGACTGCGTATCAGGCAACCCAGGCTACAACCCATCTGCCCTCAGCACAGAAATTTCTCTGCAGGGATGGATGGATTGCTTTTCGGAACTGCTCCTCTTGTGCAAATCCATCCTAAGCTCCCATCCCCACAACCGCCAACAGAAACGCCCTGTCTTCTGAGCATCTATATCCCTGCTTCTTTTATATTCACGGGCCGACCGCATTTCTTTTACCGTAACCCCTTTCTGCCGGATACCATTCTGGCCTCTCTCTGCCGTTCCTGCATCCCTGTTCAGATGCTTGGTCGTTTTTCTTCTCGGAGTAGAAGCATAAAATGAATGATGTTTCCCACCCCCCTGATTTTGCCAGTGTAATTTCTCCAAGACTGCCACTTTCACATCGGATTCCCTTCCCCCTTCCAAGCTCGCTCTACTCTCTGCCCTCGAAGCCATAGCTCCAATTGTCATCCCCTTTTTTTCCCCGCTCACCTGAGAACATGCTTATTGATTTTAGAGAGAGGGGAAGGAAGAGGGGAAGGGAGGGAGACAGAGAAAGAGAAAGAGAAAGAGAAACATTGATTGGTAGCTTCCCGAATGCACCCACAACCCAGGCATGTGCCTTGACCGGGAACTGAACCTGTGACATTTCGGTCTACAGGATGAGGCTCCAGCCAACTGAGCCACACTGGCCAGAGCCAGTTGTCACCTCATTTGAATGTAATGTTATCTCATCTACATCCTCGTCAGTGTAATACCCTATCCCTAAAGCTTTTGTTTAAGGGTTTCTGTAGTTATTGAACATCAGTCTATTCAGAAAATGTATCATTTAGGCCAATCAAGGGTTTAACGCAGAAATATGAAGTAATCTCTTAGGAATAACTAAAACAAATAGGTCTGTATTATGACACGTTAAGAGACAGAATCACTTTTAAAAAGAGGAAAAGAGAGAGAGAGGAGAAATAACGTGTGGAAGAGATAGAAGATACAGAGAAAAAAAACGAGATGGGCACATCGTCTAAAAGAGAGAGGTAACTTGTCATAAACGGACACATACAAGGAGAGACCAAAAGAGGGGTGACACATCCTGACGCATCCGGAAAAGGGAGCCGCCTCCCCCCAGACTCATCCTTCAAAGGCAAAACCACAGGATCCGCCAACACAGGAGTAGGGACGAGGCAGGAAAACAAGGCAACGCAAACCAAGTCCAAATATGATACAAGCACGGACATCGCCCTGCAATCACCCTGTGAGTAATAACGACACGCACACCTGAGTAGATGCACCCCAAAGAGAAATATCTCCATCTTGTGGCCTGGAAGATTCTGTGGTGGTGTGCATTTTCACAACTACAGGCATAAATGAAGAAGAGACCCTCTGTCACTTGTCCCATAAGCAAAATGAACTCCAAACGAGGTCAAAACTCCCCCACACATACTCTCCTAACCCCTGAGCAAGACCCTACTTGTGCCATTTCGTAGAAACGTCTATCGAGAAGAGGCAGTTGGCAGAGGTGGTTACTAAATCCTTTCCAGTTCTCTTGTCTTTGATTGTTTCCCACAGCACACTGAAGTTCAACATTCTTTGGCAACCTTGAGTTCCATGTGGTGCAGAAAGACCGAACTTTCTAAATGAGTTAATATTTGCAAACTCAGAACACGAAGTGCTAATGGGCTAATTAAATAAATAAAATGCAGTGTGTGCTATCTCCGGCCAAACAGGACAGCTCCTGGACCCATGTCGGTGTCTCACGCCAGTGACTCCGGTCCTTCTCTACCTGGAATATTCTCTAGTACCCTCTTCTGGCTCCTCCCGCACCCTCCTCACACCCCTCGCGTCTCCACCTGTCAAACACTATACATTCCTTTCAGGCCGAATTCAAGAACCCTACACTGCCCTTGCAACGAGTCTCACCCAAGTCACTGGTGTCACTCCTGTTGCTCGGTCCAGAGGAGGCCTCCCCGCCGGATGGATCTGACGTCACCTCCCGGGAGCACGCAGCACTGCTGACCACGCCTCGCTTCACAGTGGTCTTTGCCTTACTCTGTCCAGGTACCACTCTGTCCAGGCTGTCCTCCCCTTCCTACCCTGTGCTCTGCAGGAATACCTTAAATACTTTCAATACTGCTGCCCCTCGGGGCTCTGTCTCAGACCCGCTCCCCTTCCCGCTCTCACGCTCTCCCGCAGGGGCGGTTCCCTGTTGGGCTTGTAGCCTGCTCCCGCTTGACCGCAGTCACTAGAGGGAAGACAGACAGGTGTGCTCACTCTGCTAATTCATGACAAAACAAAAACACCTAAATTCATTTAAGCCGCATTTTCCATCTACGGGATGCCAAGTATGCTAACACGACGGACTGTTTTTTCCTGAAGTGGTGCATCCTGTAGGTATAGCTTCCGTCACCGTCTCCACGGTCTGAAGAGGAAGTGGGAGCTTCTCTGGCCCCACTGTCTTCCTCTCCCTTCATGGGACTCAGTTCCATGTCCAGGAGAAGGAGGTTGCCCTCAGGGCGTTTTTCAGTTCACACAAGCAATCTTTCTTCATTTTAATTCACCTTCTACGGAGTGTATGAGTTTGCTTGGGCTGCCAGAATATAGCATCACAGACTGTGTGGCTTTAACAACCGAAATGTATTTTCTCACAATTCTGGAAGCTAGAAGTCTGAGATCAGAGTGTCGGTGGGGTTGGTATCTTCTGAGGCCTCCCTTCTTGGCTTGCAGAGGGCCACCTTCTCTCTGTATCTTCACATGGTCTCCCCTCTGTGTGTCTGCATGCTAACTAATTCTCTTCTTAGAAGGACACCAGTGCTATTGGTTAGCCCTACCTCCCCGTGCCCCATTTTAACTTAATTACCTCTTTAAAGAACCTCTTTCCAGCCCTGGCTGAGTGGGTAAGTGGCTGGAGCATCGTCCCAAACACTGAAAGTTTGCGGGTTTGATTCCTGGTCAAGGTGAGTACAAGAGGCAACCGATCAATCTCTCTCTCCCTCTCTCTGTCTCTCTCTCTTCCTCCCTCACTTCCTTTCTCTCTGAAATCAATAAACATATCCTTAGGTGAGGATTAAAAAAAAAACCTACTTCCAAAAACAGTCACCTTCTGAGGTACTGGAGTTTAGGATTTTAGCATACACATTTCGGGAGAGCAGATAGGGTATTCCAGAGAATGAGACTCATGGCTAGATGGTACCTGGACAAAGTTAGAGGCAGCTACGTAATACTAACCAGTGATACTAACCTGTCCCTGAGCTGAGGGACATCAACCAGTATGCCGTGGGCCTTGTCCCAAGATGCTGCCAACACAGTTGTGGGGATGGGGCACCTATATAGAGGAAAGTCAGCCATCTGGGGCAAGGTATGCCATGGGACATCAGAGTGTGTGTGACAGGCAGGAACTGCTTTGTAGGACAGGCAGTAGAAGAGAGAAAAATGAGTTGGGCAATCATAGTCACAGGGTGGTCTTAACAATGAGTATAACAACCTTTTATTGAGCCTCTACTCTCTGCCAGTACTCTATGCAAACTCTATCTCAAATCTAATCCCACCTCAGAGGCCACGGGGAGGACCACACCAAATTACCTCTGTCGATTTCTCAATGTTGTGCTTGGCACAAATGAGCACGCAATAAATGGCAGCTATCATTCATTCAGTAAATATTTGTGCAGTGCCTACCATGTGCCAGGCAGGGGGCTCCTTGGGAGGATGTGACATCAAGCAGGATCAGCATGGTTTCTGCACCAGTTGAGCTTCTAGCCTAGAGGTGCCCTGTCCAGTGATGGTAGCCACTAGCTACACCTGGCTATTAAAATTAATCAAACTTTAGTTCCTCGGTCCCACTAGCCACATTTCACGTGCTCAACAGCCACACATGGATCCATTTCCATCACTGTGGAAAGTTCCATTATGCAGCCCTGGAATGGGGAAGAGAGATAACTTTAGGGTAAAGGCTGTCCACAAAACAGGGGGTTCTATGGAAAGGAATTTCACAGGGTGATCTGATCATAAATTCCTAACTGGGCTGGTCATGGTGGGTAGTCATGTCCCAGGCCTATAACTTCTTCAGTGAACGGTGGGTGTAAAGCCAACCCTATTTATTGTTCTCGTGCGTCTAGGTTAACATACCTTCGAGATGCCCAAAGTAATACCCCTGGAAGGGAGTATTAATCCTCAAGAGACTACATAATCTTGTTAACTGTTAACTGTCCCACCTTGCTTTCTCTTGCCTCCAAGTAATCTTCCTCATGTTCCCTCCTAAATTTCAAATGCATAAAAGAAACTGCAAAGCTGTTGTTCTTCAGAGAATTTGAGATCTTGCTCCCCAGCACATATCATCAGTTCGGCTCAAATAAACTCTTATAAAAGACTTGGATATTTCTTATATTGACAAGGCCGTGGTAGAGACTGATAGGTACAAGAACTGAGATATGGGAACTGAAGGACCGAGACGTTAAGCACTTTGACCAAATTCGCACAGCCGCTAAGTGGAAGAGCTGGGATCTGAACCCAAGTCTGTCTTTGTCTCATGTTGCCTCGGGCTGTTCTGTGGGAGAAATGAGTCAGGCACCGGTAGGATCTGGTTAGAGAGAGGGGACAGAGAGGGCACTGTTGGTGGGGAAGTAGCAGCCTGGCCAAAGACACAGAGGCACAGATGGGCAAAGCTGGCAGAGGACCACGAGGGAACCAGTCTGGCTGGAGAGGCAGGGACTTGTTGAACTCATGTGTTTGGAAAGGTAAGTCAGGGCCTGCCTGCCTTGATCACGAGCCAGGGAGCAAAGAGCGAGGAACCTGAGCCCTGTGTGCAGAGGCTGGGTCCTTGTCAGGTGAGAACAGGAGCCTGGCATGGGCAGCACTGTATGGGAGGAAGGGGGCAGTGCTTATGGGAACTGGGGCCGACACCAGCTCTGGATGGCAGGGGGGTTAGGGACGATGAGATGGACGAACGGTGTGGAGTGAAGAACAGAACGGGTGCCACGAGACATGGCCCTAAGATTTAATATGGTGTAACATTGGGCAATAGACTTCATTTCTCTGAGCCTCATTTCTTCCATTTGAAAAGGGTAGGGCTGGCCCACGTGATCTCTGAGTCCCGTTTTGGCAGTGGTGTCTGGGGATCTGCAAATGTGAATGACATTAGGATAAGAAAAGGAGTAGGAAGTACAACATTGAATACGGGGGCCAGGAAGGTGGCAGGGTCAAAGGTCATCCCGACATGAAGAGGGAATAGTGTGCCACTAACAAAACTCGAAGAATGTATGAAAGGGCTTCTCTTTTTTAAGGGATTGGATGGAAGAGTCATGGGCTATGGAGACTGGGAATGAAAACTGGTAGTGAGAATATAACGGCTTTGTTTTCAGGAAAGTTGTACAGTGTTAGAGATCATTGTTTTATACCCCAAAACATAGATTTTAAACTTTTTTTCAGTATTAGAAAATACAGTTTACACCACAGTACAGTACAGTACAGTTGTCCAATATGTAACTGAAACAAAAGGGTTACGAAACCATAGTTACCCTTACTAAGGGCAATGGATCCTAATATTTTCTATTCTGGTACATTTCATTTTTTTAAAGCCAATTGCCGTCCACTGAATTTATTTCATGATCGATTATTGTGCTGCAACCCATGGCTTTCAAGACATTGCCTAAGAGGAGACTCCAGTCTTCTCAATGTGAAGGCCATGGCAGGGCGTCCTGTCAGAGAATCCAGGAGGGAGCTGCAGAAGTGAACCTGAAGAGGCTCCGCGCTGAGGAGACTATGGAGGGTTAGTTGAAGCCTCGATCGGGAAGAGTGTGAAGAGCAGAGGCCTGGAAATGAGTCGGCGGGAACCACCCGTCCAGGTGATGGAAGAGCCCCTAAGGACACTGTGGACGTGAGGACGGCGTGCAAACCAGGTTCCCGCAGGAATTCAGCAACCATCGGGTGCTGCATTTCTTAAGCGTGCGCGGAATGCATGGCTTCTGCATCCCTGACCTCATATGGATTTCAGGCTCCTCCAGTCATTCATCCTCCCTCCGAGGTCGGCTTGCGCCCACTCCTTCACTCATTCCTTTCACACCTCTGTCGGGGAGCGCCAACCAGGTGCGCCAGAGGGAGACACTCCGCCAGCCGGTGCCCCCTTTCTAGTTCGCTCCCCCTCCCGCCCCAGCACGCGCGCACACACGCGCAAAGTTCTGGTTGCTTCCTTTGCGGACCGGCTTCCCTATGCCAATCAAAATTGAACTGCGTGCACACCTTGCC